>JAMQGT020008152.1:0-11238 GCA_024447675.2 Pterophyllum scalare
ATTTTGTCCTCTACTTGGTTCAGTTAGGTATTGCACACTTTAACTGCAGATGTGGTTGAAGAGGTAAAACTAGAAATTTGGGTGTAAGCTAAAGTGAGGAAACCAAGAGAGTAAGGCAAAGGAAGTAAGGTAAGTAGATCCATAGTGCTACACAGCCCCAGAAAGACAAGGCAAGTTGTTAGGCAAGGTTATATACCTAGCCAAAGATCAGTATGTGACCTTCCCATTACTGTTACATCCACTCCAGAGGCATCCAATCAGCAGCCCCACATCATTTACTAAAGATGTATAATGACAAACTGAATGACAGTCTAATAGAGTTAGAATACTCTTTGGAGAAAATAAATACATTTGACTTATTTAATATATTTAGTTGCAGTCAGTTTATTAAGACAGAATTAATGCAGTCAAATTAATAATACCTCTTTATGGCCCTGGAATTCAGTGTTTTTGTGTGTTTTTCAATTCTGTTTATATAACATCAAATCACAACTTAAGTTTTCTCAGAGTACTTTATGAATGTGGCCCAGCAGTGACAAGAGCCCTGCAAAACCATCAAAGTGTGCCTTTGTGTCATTTCTAATGCTGAAGTACAAACTCGTTTAATTTATTTCAATCAGATTTGTTTTTATTTCTATAATGTCAGCTGTCATCCCGAGGCACAACAATATTAAAAGTTGACCAAGAAAGCAAAACAAAAACAAAATAAAACAAACAAACGAAGAACAGGCAACTCAATTAAGCTAAAATACAAAACACCTGTGTGGGAAATGCATTAAAATACATCAGTCTAAAAATAAAACTCAATAAAAAGTCCGTGAACATGTCATCATCTACAGTGCCAAAATCATCAAAAGATTTAAATAATCTGAGGAAATTTCTGTGTTCAAGGGCCAAGGCTGAAAATCAGCCCTCATAAGGCATCGTATTAAAAACAGGCATGAGTCTGTCATGGAAATCACTGCATTGGCACCGAAACACTTCCAGAAATCGCTGTCTGGTAACACAGTTTACTGTGCCATCCACAAATGCAGGTTAAAGCTCTATCATGCAAAAAAGATCCAGAAATGAAGCTCATTTAAACTGGACTGAGGAAAACTGGCAAACTTTTAAAAACTGTGAATCAAAATTTTACATTCTTTTGGGAAAACATGGATGTTGTGTACTTTGGACTAAAGAGGATCCATCTGGCTTGTCATCAGCATGCAGTTCAAAAGTCTGCATCTCTGATGCTATGGGGGTACACCAGTGTATAAGGAACTGGCAGCATGCACATCTGGAAAGGCACCATCAATGCCGAAAGGTTTATAAAGGTTTTTGAGCAACACATTCTCCGATCCAGATGGCATCGCTTTTAGAGAAGGCCTTGTATATTTCAGCAAGACAATTCTAAACTGCATACTGGAGCTATAAAAACAGCTTCATGGTAGAAGAGTCTGGGTGCTGAACTGGCCTGTCTGCAGGTCAGACGTTTCCCCAATTCATAACATTTGGCATATCATGAAATGAAAAATGTGACAAAGAAGACCCAAGACTGTTGAGCAGTTAGAATCCTATATCAGACAAGCATGAGATGACATTCTTCTCTCAAAAGT
The DNA here is from genome assembly GCA_024447675.2 of Pterophyllum scalare. Lineage (NCBI taxonomy): Eukaryota > Metazoa > Chordata > Actinopteri > Cichliformes > Cichlidae > Pterophyllum > Pterophyllum scalare. The sequence continues at coordinate 1,596 of JAMQGT020008152.1, forward strand.
CTACCAACTGGTTTCCTCAGATCCTCAGTGTTTACAGACTGTTGTTAGAAGAGGGGATGCTACACTGTCCCTTTTCTTTTTTCTTTTTTTCAGATGTGCTGCTGCCATCAGATTCATATATAATCAGCTTAAGGTTAAAAGTGTAATTTCAGCAACTGAGAGGATGGCTACAAAATATGGCCATATATAAATAATAATAATATTAATAATAGTCACCCAATAGCAGAGCATTAGGTGTTACCTTGAATGTTGTCACAGTCACTTTGTGTGGGCAGTCCCCTCCATGTGTGCTGCAGTATATAAATCAGCTGTGTCTGGAAATGTCACACTTCCTTTTCTTCTCTTTATGCGTCTGTAATTAAAGTTTTAGAGCTTCCCTTCAAACCTGGGTTAGCCATGGCATTACTGGCTGCAAGGCTTCTGGCATTTCTTTATCTTATGGGGTACAACCATGGCTCAGTTGCTGTTTTGGATACCTGTGTTTTCTTGGGAGAAGAGAATAAAAACAGCCTTTACAAGGATGGAGATGTAGTTATAGGGGGCTTATTTCCTTTACATTACAGCCCTGTGTTTTCTCTTCCAACATATAAAGAAAAACCAACACCTAATATGTATAAGTAGTAAGTTGTTATTGTTTACACTATATTTATGTAGAACACACAGATGTATATCTGTGTCTGTGTGAGTGTGTCTATTGTGTGATTAACTGTTTACACACTTATGTATAGTTTCAGCTCTCGTGCCTTGCGGTGGATGCAGACCATGACTTTTGCAATAAACGAAATCAACGACCGCAGCGATCTTCTGCCCAACCTCGAGCTAGGTTTTCACATCCATGACAGCTGTGATGACATACCTGTGTCTCTGAAAGCATCTTTGTTGTTGGTGAATGGGCAGCCAGAGAGAGGCTTCAGTGCTGAGAGCATGTACAGAGACAAAACTGTACAAAACAATGGCTCGAATTTAGGCTGTGACGCTGTTCATAGAACTGTGTCTTCAGTAATCATAGGAGATGCTGGTTCAGGGGTATCTATGGCACTGCTAAGAAGTCTGGGCTCTTTCCATATCCCCCTGGTGAGACTTGTGTATGCAAAATTATTGCTGCTCTGGGAAAACTAATTTATTAAGCCCCAAATTTTCAGTATGAAATTTTGATCACACTTTGCTCCGTTCTACATTTAAGCAGGTCATTGTTTTTTTTGTTTTGTTTTCATTATTTTAGAAAATACAGTCAGTCTTTACAGTCTTTAAAAAGTTGAGATTTTCACAGCCATCAGAGAAAACACAACTTTAAAAATCACAGTTTAATGAAAATAGATGAAGCATCTGCTAGAGTCCGATGTAACACTGCTGTGTCTTAAAATCACCTGTATCGTGTTTGCAGGGTAGAAAATAATTATATATTTCAGAAATTTATAAAGCCATACAAATGCAAAAACTGTTTACTCAGCTCATTGTTTATCAACTGAATCATCTTCAAATAGACTTCCAACTTTCACTTTCTGCATTTTAAGAGCAGTAAAAAATCTGTATCAGTGAATGTTTGCGAAGACAGTGGCATGAAGTTGTTCGTGCTTGTTCCACAGCACTTTCTCGTCATGCAGATGGCTAAATAATGTTTGCTGTAAATCTAGGTGAGCTATTTTGCATCCTGCAGCTGTTTGAGTAACCAAAGGGAGTTCCCTACCTTCATGCGCACCATGCCCAGTGACTACTTCCAGATTAGAGCCCTGGCTCGACTGGTTAGCTATTTTGGCTGGACCTGGGTGGGAGTGATTGGTGTGGAATCTGATTATGCCCGCTTTGCCATCCAGCTCTTCCTTCAGGAGTCAGTGCACTATGGTGTGTGTGCTGCCTACACACATTTCTACCCTGTTGTGCTCAGTCAGCATGCTCTAGATGACCTACTGGATGTCATTCAGGTACATCTGCATCTATGTGATTCTATGATGGGAAATTTGAATTGTTTTCCACAATTGTATCAATTGGTATAATTTGCTACAATTACTAATAATTTTCTGTGTATTCATTTGCAGAAGTAGTCTTGGAATTTTGTTTTTTTAGAAATCATTTAAAAAACATTTACAGTTCCAGTCTATTGCTGCCTTAAATTTAACATTCAATTCTATTATTTTTCAGGCTATTTAAAAGATGTAATACATATTGTTAAGTGTCTACAATTCAAAGGTGTTTTTTTAAACTATCTAAAAATCATTGAATATTAACTATATCTATATTTTCAATTGTTAGATGGCATCTTCAAACGTCATCATTAACTTCTCTGGTGAATCAGAGATGCAGAGTATTCTGAGAGAGATCCAACGTCGGAATATAACCAACCTGCAGTGGATTGCCAGTGAGGCATGGGCCACTGCCAAGTCACTCTGGGAAAAGTTTGGAGATCTTCTGATGGGAACACTGGGATTTGCCATCCGGAGAGCTGCCACAATTCCTGGGCTGAAGCAACATCTCACCAGTCTCACGCCATCATCTATTCATAAATCAGCTTTATTGGCAGAATTTTGGGAAGAGACTTTTGACTGTCGACTAAATGGGTCAGTGAATAGCCACTCTCATGACACTGACAGTTACTTTGACAGACTACCATGTAAGGGGACAGAAGATTTAAATGATGTTTACTCTCCTTATTCTGATGTGACACAGCTGAGAGTGTCATATAATGTCTACAAGGCTGTGTATCTAGTGGCGTATGCCTTGCAAGATTTGAGTAATTGCAAAGTAGGAGTGGGGCCTTTCCTTAACGGCACCTGTGCAGACCCCAAGAATTTTAAACCTTGGCAGGTGAGCCAAATTGTAGGTTAAATAATATCTTAAAGTAAAACATCAAAGTCAAATGTCCCATATTTTGTCTTTATATAACTTTTGTTTCTTCTTTTCCTTCAGCTCATCCACTATATGAAACATGCTAATTTCTCAGCATTGGGAGAGAAAGTCAACTTTGATCAAAATGGTGACCCCATTGCTTATTATGATCTCATGAACTGGCAGAGGGGGCCTGATGGCTCTCTTAATTTGGTGAAAGTAGGTTTCTATGATGCCTCATTACCTGCTGGACACAGCCTAGTTATTAATGACTCCCTGATCCAGTGGCCTCTAAGGAAGAAGGTGTGTTCTCTGCAAACAGGACTGAGACCATGTTCACCTCTTAGACTCTTGTATGCACTGTTGATCAAAATATTGACCAATGTGTTCCTATTAGTGTGCAGTATATTTTTTTGTTAAAACTAGAACCACAAAGGGGTCATTCTGACCCCTTGGTATTTTAAAAATCATTTAACTATGTTAACTGCCTGGGGTCTAGGGTAAAATTGGCCATTTTCTAATACTTCTGATTTTACCTTTATATTTCACCTTAGAAAATGTTTACTTTGCCTTGTTTGGTATGATCTTTTTCAGCACAACCTCACATGTGTGACTGTACAGTTATATATTTTTTCATGTTGTCATATTCTGTTAAAACATTGGACCTAAAATCACACACACAAAAAACCCCATAAAATCTGAGTAGAAAAAAAAAGTTTTTTTTAGTGTGAAAACCAAAAACATGTTTAATAAATAATTTTTATAACTTAAAATAAAAATATAAATTGAAGGGTGTGATAACATGAGCCAGGGTTATCTAGATATGATTGATGGATAAATATATAGGGGACTGTGGTATGATAAAAGAGAATAATTACTTTATTAGGTCAAAGTGGGTCAGAGTAGCAGAGGGACTTGTAGCTTAACTGAACAGAGAGTCCAGAGTGTAGAGTACTAATCAGAGAAAATACAGAATGAAATCTAGACCAGAGCAGCCAAATCAGCCAGGACTCAGGCATGAGGAGCAGAACAGAGCAGGTGAAGGGCGAACAGTGTGGACAGTGTGGACACTGGGAGAGAGACAGGGGCTGCAGTTCTGTAAGCTCCATCTGGGTTTTGTGTGCAAACCTAGTTTTTATAAATACCTTTTAAAATTTGTGTATATGGTCTGTATAGCTTGTGAGTAACTAAACTCCCTATCAGGCTATCAGGTCTGTATGCAGTGACAGTTGTCCACCAGGTACTCGCATTGCCAGGAGAAAGGGGGAACCCATCTGCTGTTATGACTGTGTCCCCTGCACTGAGGGAGAAGTTAGTAATGAGACTGGTATGTTTTGCCTTTGAGCACTTTCTTTCTATTTTTTTTATCCATATATATATATATATATATATATATATATATATATATATATATATATATATATATATATATATATATATATATATATATATATTTATATATATATAATTGGATATATATATTGACATGACTGTATTTAAATTTGGCTCCCATAACTAAAAAGTCATCTTCTCTCTTCATCACCAGATTCGTTAGAATGCTCACGCTGTTCAGCAGACACATGGCCCAATAAAGCCAAAGATCTCTGTATCCTAAGGTCTACTGAATATTTGTCTTACCATGAATTTATGGGTATTCTGTTGTGTATTGCATCTGTTCTTGGAGCCTGTACTTCCCTTTTCATCATCACAATATTCATCTCATATAAAGACACACCACTGGTTAGGGCCAACAACATGGAACTGAGCTTCCTCCTCTTGGTGTTCCTTGCCATTTGTTTCCTTGTTGTCCTGCTGTTTATTGGTGAGCCGTCAGACTGGCTTTGCCGTATTAGGTACCCAGCATTTGGAATCAGTTTTGCACTTTGTATATCATGCCTTCTGGCCAAGACGGCAGTGGTTCTAATGGCTTTTAGATCCACACTGCCAAGAAGTAATGTTATGAAGTGGTTTGGATCTAAGCAGCAGAGAGGAAGCGTGCTTTTAGGAACAGCTGTCCAGGTAGAAATCTGTCCTCGTTCGCTATCAGTGTTTTTTCATTGTGTCAGTTGAAAATTAACTCCTGCTATTATTGTATTTTCACAGGTAGTAATCTGTTTTATCTGGTTGCTCACTAGTCCACCTCATGCCAAAACTAATACAGATTACCACGGTGCTACCATCATCAAGGAGTGTGTTACTGGTTCAGAGGTTGGCTTCTGGTGTGTTCTTGGATACATCGGTATTCTGGCCTGTGTGTGCCTCCTTATGGCTTTTTTAGCTCGAAAGCTACCTGATAATTTTAATGAAGCAAAGTTCATTACATTCAGCATGTTAATATTTTTTGCAGTGTGGATTACATTTATTCCAGTCTACGTGAGCACAGCTGGAAAATATACAGTGGCAGTCCATATTTTTGCTATTTTAGCCTCAGCTTTTGCACTTCTTTTTTGCATTTTTGTTCCAAAGTGCTATATTATATTGCTGAAACCAGAAAAGAACTGCAAGAAAAAAATTATGCAAAGGTGAATGTGAAACTAAATTATGAAAAAAATTATCATAAAAATATACATAAGAAACTAATCTTAAGGATATCAGCCTATGATTGTGTTGCTCATTATGTAAATAAAATAAATTACAAAACTGAAATGCCGTTGCCTAATGCGGACAGCATGTCATAATTATACAGCCTACAGTTACTGACCTGTAAGCATCTCCTTTTCTGGCAAGTCGATGTATAAGGGGATACACACTTGTAGTAACATGTTTCCTCCTCAATATCAAGCCATATTCCATAATAAATGTATATATACTATTCACTTTCCAACTGTGTCTCCTGAACAATTATTTGTAAGTGAAGTAATTTGAAGAGATATGTCACTTTGAAAAACCCAGAATATTAAATAAAGGTTAATTCTCTTCAGTTAAGTTGTATTATTTATAGTAAATCACAATGTGACAGTTTCAGTAGCACTTTCTATTACAACTCCATAATAATATGGTAATAGCAGGGTAATAAGGTGTATAGAAGAAATCATAATCATGCAATGGTAGCTTACCATCGCTTAATTACTAAAACAATAGGCAAGCAATATTCAAATAATAATATTGTATTTACACTCTGTACCCCATAGCGACAGCAGCTGGCCACCTTGCATTTCCCCCTAAGGGCTGTGGCTGGCTAGCATGTTTCTACTGTTTGTGTATAAAAACTTTTTTGTACATACTATATTTTAGCATATTTGAATGATATTGTAATGTTACTATTATCTCTGTAACAGTAGCTTAAATACACGGGCTTTGAGTGCTGTAGAGCAAGCATGGGGACACCGTCTGCCATACCTTTAATGTGTACATCTCAAAAGTCAGCTTCATTAACAACAGTATGAAATGGTCAAATGTGAGTAATACAATACTAAGAGAAATAAATCACATCTTACAAAATCAACACTTTGCACTTATATTTTACATCCCTGGAGTCACCTCAGATGTTCTGGTTGGTGTTTATGTAGTGCCTGTAGGCTGTTTACCTCATAATGCGTGGAGGTCCACAACTATCTACTCTGGAGGACACTATGAAACTTTGAAAGGAGTCCAATGAGTTGATGAATCAGTGAAGCTCACGTCTGTCTGATGACAGTGATACTGAGGTGACTTGTTGGAGATTTTCAGAACTGCTTTTTGTTAGCTGCTGTTGTGCTGTTAGCCAGTGTTATGGAATCTTTCCTTGAGGTGGATCTAACATTGTTATCGACTTGGATGCTTAGTGAAGAAACTCTCATATGATGTGAGAATGTATTCAAATTGTTTATCAGAGAAAAATGATTTTGAGACATTGGAGAGCTAACATTAGCTGACTTAATGTTAGCTTACAACCAGCTGCTGTTGCTTAGCTGGGTCTTAGCAGCTGATAAATGATAGGGTTTGCATGTTGTCTCTGCTGAAAATCAGTAATTGGGACAATATAGAAAAAAAATGTTGTTTTTGTGTGTTAGAGCCATGATTCTGATTCGGGAGAAGAGCCTTGAGGTGACAGAATGAGATGGACATGAGGGAGGGACAACAGCAGTGGTGGCGGAGGAAGATGAAGAAGAGGAGGATCAGAAAGAATTATTGAGAAAGAGATCATGAGAGATAGATGCTGAAATGTAAAAATGTACAAATCTTGAATGCTCATATATACTTTTAAAGAGCTATTTTAAACTTTTTATTAAAACCAACTTTACAGCAGTTTTTAAGTGTATTTAGGTGTTTCAGGATGTTCATCAGATTTCCTTTTTCTTTCTGAGTTCTCAGGAATCTGGAGCATTGTTTATTGGAGGTAAAGAGGGTTAACAGTGGTTAAAGCTGAGTAATGTTATATTGAAATTTATGTAATTGGGTAATAACGGTCCAGATTCTAGGGGTAATGATGTATAAACAAATGTTTGCCTATGTGGCAAAATCAATTAGTATTGGTATAGTAATATATTGATAACAATATGATAATCTTCGAGCAAAAAAATGGTAATAGCTGGGTATTAAAATGTTTGATATACAGACTTGTGTAGATAAAAATTCAACATGGTAATATTGGCTGGACCTTTCACATATCAGACTATTATTGCTATATTATAATTATGGGATAATCCTACTTGGCATTCTTTGTGTAAAGGTAACAGTGTAAATATTATGTTGTGGAGAAATGTGTGCAGTTCATGTGCAATAACCAGGAATGAGGGGTGCAAAATAGAAAGCTGCCTGTTTCTAGCCGATGCCATATTAATAACCTATTTGAACCAACTTCAAGGAAAGTGATGATTGTCTGGAAACGGGCTTCAGTTTGTAATACCAAAACAGCTTGTATCTAATTCCAGTTTATTAACCACTGTTGATACAAAATATGTAATAAAATAGTAATAATTTCTTGTATCTTACTTGGTTATTGATTTGGTAATTAATTATTAATAACTAGTCATTTAAAGATTATGACTTTCTTGTTTCCACTTTATGACTTGAATATTACCACATTATTACTGAGCTGAGCAGTAATAGAAAATGCTACCACAATTTTGTTTAGATGTTTATTTTATGATGAATGCACCTTTCACCTTAAAGTGTATAACCTGCATTGTTTAAAGTCTGTAAGCAATCCAATAAAACAGTCTATGTATATATGTATATGGTTATTAAAGCAAACAGTCTCACACACACACGTGTACGTGTGTATCTGTGAGTGTGTGTGTGTGTCTCATGGATGTCAATGTAGTCGCATAATGGAACTGTTATTACATATTAAATATTAAAGTGAGTCCTAAATTACTTACTTCAAATTCTTAGAACATTCTTTGTTTTCTGTAATCAACAGCTGTAATCATAACTGATTTACATATGATTTTTGTCCATGTTTAAGATTTGGAATATTGATTTACCCACATAATGCTGAATAAAATAAAATTCTACTTTTTTTTCTTAATATTTGATCCCAAAACATGTCTCTTTGTATTTTTCTCTGGCTTAATCAATATGATGTAACATTTAGGTGAAGGAATGCTAATTAATAAACCAAATGCTGAAGACAAAATTGCAAATATTTCCACAGCTACAGTAAACTTTCCAGGAGAGCTGATATATGCTGGGATGAACGTAATCCACACAGCACAGAATATCAGCATGCTGAATGTGATAAATTTGGCTTCATTAAAGTTATCGGGCAGTTTTCTTGCCATAAATGCCAGGACCAAACATATTATTGCAAGGATCCCTATGTATCCCAACACTGCGTAAAAAGCGACCTCAGAGCCCGTGTTGCATTCCAAAACAATCATCTTAGTGCTGTATGTGATCAACATATGTGGGTGAGGTGGTTTAAAAGTCAGCCACAATACACATATTACTATTTGAATCAAAGTGCAGGAGCAAATTATGATTCTTTGCTGTGCATGACCAAACTTTCCAGCCATTTTGTTGCCAGGAAATGTGGCTTTGAAAGCTGTAACAACGACAATGGTTTTTCCCAAGATACAAGAAATGCAAAGTGCAAATGTCACACCAAAAGCAGTGTGGCGCAGCATGCATGTCCAGACTGTTGGTCTACCAAGGAAAGTGAGAGGGCAGAGAAAACACAGAAAAAGAGAAAACAATAAGAAACAACTCAGCTCAAAGTTGCTGGCTTTTATCACAGGAGTTTCTCTGTAGTGGATGAAAACCACCATTGTGGCCAAGGAGAGAGAGGCCCCAAACAGAGATACAACTGTTAGTGCTATTCCCATAGGCTCCTGATATTTCAGGAACTCTATTGTTCTAGGAATGCACTCATCTTTCTTGTCATTGGACCAGTACTCCTTTGGACAAGGTGTGCAGTCTGCTGCACCTGTTGAGGACAAACAGAAAGGGTGAGTGATGTACCCAGGTGCTGTGTTAGCAGAATATCAAATTATACTTGAGAGAAAAAACTGTTAAAAATATTTTAAAAATTCAGGATGATGCAGTACCACATTGAAATTATGAGTAGTGCATGTATGCAGACACTAAACATGTGATATTATGTTGTGCATAATCGATCTTTTTTTTTTTCATACAGACATTTAAATATTGGTCTGTCTACCTGTTGAGTTGGCTATAGTTCCATCAGCACAGGGTAAACAGTCAAAACAACATGCAGGTTTTCCCTTAATTTGAGCTTTCCTGGTTCCTACTGGACACGCATTAGAACATACTGATGTGGGCACCTGAGGACAAAGAAATGTTTAAGCATTGTAACAGTGTTTTTTTCTTAATACCACCATTCAAGAGAACACATAGCTGAGATACTATGAGTGTACTGTATGGAAAAAAGAGACAT
>JAMQGT020008153.1:0-19183 GCA_024447675.2 Pterophyllum scalare
GGTCTACCACCTAACACTTAGATGGGTCAGCTTCAGCCAAGGAGTTTGTTTGAGCAAAAACGCCATGGCAACGCACCTTAGAAATGACAATGGTTTATAAAGCAGAGGAAAGCTACAGGGCCTAAGCCATCACAGGTTTAGGATCTAGATGTTAAGAGGTTTACGATCACTGGTCTAATGAGTTGGCAAAGTAATAAGGAGAGTTTGATTTATGTTTGCAATGTGGGCACAAACATGGCTCCAAATGCAAATGTTGCTACATCTCTCATTGATGTGCAAAATTGCCACTATTTGTTTGCTTCTGAGGCCACACCAACTTTATAAGAGAAAATACATATAGAATGAAGGGGAAAAGGAAAACTCCAGCAAACTAAGAAGGAAATTGGAAGTGGCTACAATAGCAATGGTTGTCTCATTTGTTATGTGACAACCTTTTTAGTGAAAACAACTCCAGTCAATTGGAAACCATGTGAGAATACCGATGCAGGTGCCATAGCAACACGCACAAGTAGGAGGAAGTTAAAAGCAGCGACAACTATGGTGGGAATCCAATTTGGGCAGTGCGGCACAAATCGACACAGCATGAGATGGCCCTGGATCACATTAAAAGATCCTTTAGAGCTTGAATGAATTACCAGTTTACTTTTTTTGTTCTTGTTCCTACAGGTGTAAAATGCTTCTTTTATTTAAAACAGATGGTGCAACGGGGATTCCAGGGGCAGGGATCTGTTTAATTCTGGACATTGATCTTGATGGAAAACAAGTTTGTTGTTTCTTTATTCTACTAATCTTTCTCTCCTTTCTGTTAACTGACTTCCTTGTTATTAGCCACTGTGGGCCAACCTTTAAAAAGTCAAACACATCTCATCCAGAGGAGACTTGGCTGCGAGAGGAGCGGGACCTCTTCTGAACTAAAACAAAAACTCTGCATCCCAGCAAGAAGACAAATGCAAAGGGAGAGTCCCAAAATGTGTTTAAACAGTTTAAGAGGAGCCCTAAGGAGGTGTGGTAACACCAGCATTGTAAAATGCATCAAAAGCTGAGAAGACTGCAGGTTATACATAGAAGTATTTATACTCTAATGAGAAAGACAGATGCACACTCAATCATGAGATCACACTTGAGTGTGCATGTGTATTTATGGATAGGTTGACTCTGTGTGTGCGTGTGTGTGTGTGCGTGCATGCGCGTGAGAGAGTGTGTGTGTGTGGGGGGGGGGATAGAAGCCAGCACTTGCATTTGGCCAAGTGTCAGAAAAACAGGGAAAAGGAGCCTCTTCAAAGAACGTGGAATTTGTTGAAGAAGCTAGTGCTGTTTAGCACGTACACCCGAACAAGTGCGGGAAGGGTAGTGTGAATGAGGGGTCTTCTTCAATCTGAAGAAGTAGCGTGGTGGGGGCGGTTGCTGCTACTTGGATGGACAGAGATTCACGTCACATGTGCGAAACCTTTACCCAGCATCAGAAAGAAACCTATCCAGACCTTGATCTCCGCTCCCTGGTCCATAAAGCCTGTATTTCTCTTTCCAGTTGTCTGCTTTGCTTGGTTTCTTTTCTCCTCACCTCATTTTACAGCAATGGAGATCTTACCAAACTCATTTCCTCGAAATGGGCTAATTGTGTTCAGTTGACTTCCTTGGATGCAACAGGCCTTACAAGTTAATCATCCAGGAAAGCCTCTTAGTGACAGCTATGCCTTAATTGCATACCAGACTGAGCCCATCAATTTGGACGCAGCAAATCCAAAATCCACAAATTCCATCTGCATGGGAATGAGGTATTCTGTCAAAATCTTTTGGTTCTCACTGAGAAATACGTAGGAAATATACACAGAGTAGTGAGAAACATGACGAAAGCCTTACTGGTCAGATTTATATTAAAGGTGCCACCTCAGATTCGACTGTTCAGATCCCACGGTATTGCTAATATGACCCTCTTTGAGGTCTCCTTTTGTTTAGACTCTTGGGCAGAAGCTATCACCGGGGGCCCTCCAGCATTAAAAGCAAAACAAACAGTCCAGTGTGACAGTAAAAGGGGAATGCACTGGGCTGGGTTGGATTTATTTTGGCGAGAGAAGTGACTGTACCCACTCTTCTTCACTCCAGTTTCATCTCGTCTGCTTATTCCATGCTGCGTTTTAGCAGTTTATCCCGGAAAGCAGGGCTGAAAATGCTAACCTTTTCCACACAGCAATAACTTCCCACCATGACATCGAACCAACATTGCTTCAGGGTCCCTCTGCGCTTGCTGTGAAAATGTCAGACAAGCTCCTTTCATGTGAGGGAAATCCTATCTGATTTACTCTCCCCCTTCTTCCTCTGCTAAGGCACCTATTTGTACAGGGCCATGTTTCATTTGAATATCAAAGCTGGTGAGGAGGTGGTCAGACACTTTAAATGACATTTTTTGGGCTTCTCTTGAGGAATGTGATTGCTTAAGTGCCCTTGACAGAGGGACCTGATCACTGACACAATGCATCCTTTGTGTTGCCAGTGTGACCATAATCTCTATTTATCTACACTCTGTGCTCAGTGGATGAGATGTGCGCAGAAGTCTATTTGCATCCCAGAGTGTGGCTCTTTTAGGCCTCCCAATTCAGATGGCATTTGAGAAATTGTTCACATTTTTGCCCGCGAAACCATGGCGCCACGGTGGCGCACATGCTTCCGACGTGACTTAATTGTCTTCATCGTGCTTCATTCACCATTAACCGCCATCCCAGCTATTGAGGAAATGCATAAGAGAGTCCCTGCTGAGTTTTTTTGTTACACTTAAAATTTGTGCTTAAAATCTAGTGTTCATCTCATCCGAGGTCTATCAAACATGCTAAATTCATTTGTTTCACCATAAAACATTTACAAGGGTTACGTCTTTTATGTGTTGTTTTTTGTGTGTGACTACACCTGCTTTACATGTGCAGAGAAAAAGAAAGTTTTAAAAGTTCATTTTATAACATTCACAAGCCCAGTGTGGGTAGAGTGAAAAGTCCCTGTCTCTATTTTGAAGTGCAATGGCCCCAAATTACACTGGTGAACAAAAAAACTGTTATCTGTTTGCTACTGGGAACTTCACACCAGCTCTTTATCTAGTTTTTAAAGCTGATTTCAGGTGTAAAATCCAATTTAAACTTGCAAGTCAGTGTTTTTGAGATCCCTGTTGCATCACTGATGTTTTTAAAGCTTTTTAATATCTGCATAATGTCTGGAATTTTAACCATTTCCATTCAAAATTGCTTTAATGTGTTTATTCTGAAAACAAACCAGGAGACGATACCAGAGAGGCGTTAAAGCACATTTCTGTCGATTTAGCTAAAAAGTGTTTGATGCTCTTGCTTTTGCGCTTGTGCCACACATAGTCAGTCCTCATGCTCCGGTGAAATTTTCCCAGATATCGGTTTTCCATCACTATATCTTGATGAAATCTTTCTCCATTTGGTGGGGGAAAAAAAGTGAACATGAGAATATAAAAAGTGCATCTTCAGTGACATTTTGGCACTCATTAGCAGATCTGCTTTCAGTATGTTATACCCACAAGCTCAGCATAATTTTCTGCTCTGTGATTGCCAAGAAAATTCTGGAAAACCTGCACGTACGCTTCACATACTGCTGATTCAGCTGGCTTCAGTTTTCTTTGGAACTCGTCCTCATCAGTTCACGGATTTTAGGATCAACAAAAACACCTTCTGCATTTTTGGTTTCACTTTTCTCGAGACCAGACTTATTTTTTAAATGCTGAAACGCGTCACCGTTTCTGTCCCAGTCATCCTAGTTGCCCAATACTTGGAATATCATAACTAAAAAAAAACTGGACGTGCTTGATGAAAGTGGTTTTCAGATTCGGAGGCAGCAAGTGAAATTTGTTGAGGTGAAAGAATCCCAGAAGCAAAATGCTTATTGATCAGTGTTATGCATCATTTGAAATCACAAAGCCTCACAAGTGAAATGGTTTAAACCATTGGACAATACCTATTTACAGCAGAAACAGCCCGAGGCTTAAGAAACTGCAGTTTCTTGAGCTTTTTCTTCTGTCAGTTGAAGCGCTCACTTAATGAGTCACACTCTAATAGTGCAGTAAACAAAAGTCTTCCAAGCTTTTAATCATTTTAGTAAAATAGAGGGGAGAATGTTAAATGGTTTGAGATCCCAGCTTGTCATATTGTATGCCAGAAATGGTTTCAATGAACTTTGAAAGCTATAACAAAGACTTCTTCATTTAATATGTTAAATAGAAACTATTCTGTCTTTTGTCTGCAGCGTCTGAGCTTTCTCAAACACTAGAGTCCAAAAACTTGAGGCAACCTTGAGTTTCCAGTCAGTATTACTGACCAAAATGCTGTCATCCAAGAAACATGCTTCCAAAGATGATTTTTTTTTTTTAATCTTTACAAATATGCATTGGTTATATCCTGTTTAATTCACATCCTGTTTAATTTCAGAATGACCCAAATGTAGGACATACCATCATACAGGAAGGCTGCATTAATAAATAAGGATTTTAAATGTCTTGCACAACATAGGAACAGTGGAATGAGGCTGGAGCGGGCAACAGGAACAACACAAAACACAAACAAAGGAAGGAAGGAAGAAAACTGATACGTAAGAAGAGTGATCTTTCAAAAATAAATAATAGAAAAACTCAAAACCAAGACAGTGCCCCTAAGGGAGGACTCCAAGATGTCCCAAATAAAGAGTCAAAAGTCTTGAGGGATAATATGAAGGGTGGACAGAAGGTGGCCAGACTGGCAATGAAGGTTGAAGCCTTGCAGGGTCCTGGCAAGGGGTGAGCAGTGAGAGTGTAGACCCTTCAGGACCCAGGCATGACAGAACCCCTCTAGAGGCTGGATAGGAGGCAAAAACCTCGTTGTGGCAAAGACCTCCAAGGGTAAAGCAAGCAGTTGGAAGGGAAGTTGTCAGTAGGGAGCAAACTGGAGATCAGGACGAAATTCAAGATAACTGGAAGGCTGGAAACCAGCCACCCAATGATGCCTCCCAGTCAGAGCAGAGCTACGCCTCAGGCTCTGAACTTGGCAAGAGGCTGATGGCGATGGGCAAATTTAGGAGTCTAGGGATTGGAAAACTGATTCAGACACAGGATGCAGGTCAGCAGGGATGGACAACCCTGGGGGAGATTTGGTGGGAGGTCAGCCAAGTATGAGGCACAGAAACCGTAGGCCATTTCAGAATAGTTGTGGTATCAGCCAGGAACTAGTGAGACGTTAGTTGTCTCTGACTAAGGTACATCAGAGATGATAGTCTCAACTCAAGGGTAATGAGACATTGGCTAACCTAAGAACAGTTTTAGTTTTTGGCCAAATTAGTCAGGAGAGTCAGTGACAAATTTTGTGGGAATAGTGGCTTGGCTTAGTGTCCGACTCAGATTTAGGCTCGGCTGACTCAAGAATAGTTTGGTGCTGGTTAACCCCAAAAACAAGAGTTACTGACCAACACAGGAAAAGGTTTTGTAAGACTGTGGAAGAGCCTGGTTTAGCGTTGGCTGAGCATGACAGGAGCCGATGCTTGGGTTGTTCAACCACAGGAAGGGCCTGATATACAAAAATAAGTCATATATACAAACATGACTGTGTTGGAATTCTAATGGTCAAAGTGTCTCATTACCCGCTGAATTAAAAAAAACCCAACATATTAGTAGAGAAAATGTGGCATGTGCTTTTAAGCTCAAGACCAGCTGATTTTACCATGTAACAGTTATCACTAGCTTGGACTGAAAACTGAAACCTACCCCGAGGATTTGTTTTTATTTAACGTATCAAAGGAAAGAGCTCTCTTAGCCGATCTCATGATGCAATAAAAGGGGTTATTCAAGGTCTCTTCTGAAAACAGATAAAGCCAAGAGATAAAGCTTAAAAAACCAGCAAACAAAAACATGAAAAATGGACAATGGCGTAGTGTTCAAATGGTAATGCTATCAAACATCAGCCACTTTATCTTCCTCTTTATCTGTGCCTGAACAGTCTACCTGTATCTTCTGCTTTCTGCTCCAAAAGTTCGGCACGTTCTGTACAACGCATGTGTTGGTGTCTCTCATGCTTTCATCTGATGATCACGGTATGGATAGAGGTGACCCTATCTCTAAAAATCTTTTTAAAAAAACAAACATCACAAGGATAAAAGCGTCGAGAGGATCCAAAAACACATGCTGTGGTTTAGATAGGCGTTATTTTTCCTCGCTCTGGGACATTAACTTTAAATCTTCCTCAAAGGCAAATAAATTGTACTGTTGTGCTCAGTTTCTCTCAGGGTTAAAAAAATATCTCTGAAGCTCTCTTCTCTGTCTCCCTGAAGTTCTCCTGTGTATTAGATAAGTTACATACTTGTCAACATGGCATGTCTTTATTGATTTTTCTCTTGTGTTTAATTTTGTCTGATGTTCTGCTGCTGTGTTGTTTGTGGGGTTAATCTATGAGTTAGATTTCAATCTCGGATTGCATTTTGTTATCCTTTTGAGGCGAGAGGCCTTACATTTGATAAAGGTTTATAAATCTATTAATTAATCTCTGTAGACTTCAAAATTAAGTTCTATTTGGATATACAGCTTTTTTCTTAAGTCAGTTATTAAAACAAACAAAGGTCATACATGGACATAGGAACAAAAATTTACATTAATGTTTTAATTGTGCAAACTGTGGTATTTTCCCCTCCTTTTTTCCCCCATCTTGGCTGTAATAGACGGTTTTTGCCACCGGTGTCGCCATTTTATTCTCGCGAGATTACCAGACAGGAAGAGACGAAGGAGAAGGTCAGGGATTAAACATGGCAGCCCGCAGTGTGTGGAGGTCTCTCTGTACCTCATTTGCGGGCTTAAAACTAGAAACCAGAGGTACCAACTTTTGTTCTTTACAGAGGATAAATGTTCCCCAGTGGTCTGCTTTCACCATCCAGAACAGGGGGATTCGTCAAGGTGAGACCTGTGTGCAAACGTTACAGCTGTAACCTATCAGTAGGGTAATCATCCAGAAGCATGTTTACGTGAAGACGCCTATTGCTTTTCAATTAATGTCCTAACACGGAGTTATGCTTCCACTCAAAGTAAAAAATAAGTGAGATCTGAACCGTTAAATAATGAACACATCTGGATGAGACGTCAGTCTGCGGCGTTTGCAGGTGTTGACAGTTGTTCTTTTCTCTTTTTCCCGCCTTTAAAAAAAATAATTTTACTGGGGCTTATTCCATATATACTACAAACACTTCTGAAACTTGAAGGCATTTCCTTTTTTTCCAGTTTTCTAAGTGACTTATATCCATCCATCCATTCTCTTCCACATATCCTGTGCGGGGTGGAGCCTGTCCCAGAACTCTGTCCAAAAATAGTTTCATAATACATGTAGAAAAATAAATTTCATTGTCTTTTTGACAAAAATGCTGCATGCACTGCTGTTCAATTTAAACCTTAATCTCAAAAATTCAGCAAGTGGCTAAATATCAGTTGTTTTTGAATGAACTTCTTTTATTTTGTGTGGTAAAGGAAACTATAGATTCCTACACTGTCCAAAAAAATTTAAGGAACACTTTTAAATAAGAGTATATATCAAGCTGGTTAAACCTCTGGTCAGTTAACTAGCAGATGGAGTTGTTAATCAGTTTCAGCCGTTTTGGTGTTAATGAAATTAATAGCTGCACTAGAGAGGCAACAATGAGAACCCTCAAAACAGCAATGGTTTTACAGATAGAGGCCACTGACATTTTTTGTCATCTTCTCTTTTTTTTCCCTCTATTTTTGAATTTGGCTAGGCGCAGTGTAGGGTTGCGACGGTGTGGGATTTTCACGATGTGATAATTGTCTAAGAATATTTCACATGTGTTATTATAAGTTTGTCTGACCCTTAAAGAAATAAAAGTTGTTTTGTTTAACAAATTATTTTATTGTACTTGGAACCATTTTTAATGACAGTTTTCTCAGAGAAAAAGCTATACACCTCCTGAGACCACAGCATCCTGCATTTAAAATGTTCAGTAAAATTATGTATCACCATTAAAACATATTTAATATCTGAGAAACTGAGCCTGGGTCAGTGTCTGATCAACTACTGTTAACTACTTTATAACAGGTTGTACTGCTGAGTTAGTGGGAAATAACCAGATGCTGCAGACAGAGGGATTATTTCTGACATGATCCTTATAAATACAGATTTCACTCTTAAGGCTTTCATGCCGAGCCTGATTTTAAGGGATGAAAAACAGACACGCTAAAGTTTTAAAAGGCACGCACGTAAATTTGCCGTCTTTCACATTACGTCCGGAAAGGCCCTTAACACAGCACGCGCTCCACGGGCACCTGGCGTGTCTATAGTTCGGATGACTCAGCACTTCTGCTGGTGGTTAGCGTGTGGACCGAACATGAGGAAAGTAAGTATTGCCTCCCTTTTCTTCCACACTGTTTGCGAACGGGATACTCATCCTCACATACGTTTCGTGGGTATCCGAAGTAGTCCCACGCTGCTGATTTTAGTTTAGCTTTCTTTTTTAGGAGGATGGAGACTGGTTAAGTCTGTCGCCATTTTCACCGCTGTGTGCCTGAGAGCGGCGCCACTGACCAAGGGGCAGCTGAGACGGAGCGGAGCTGCGCATGCGTGCGCGAGATTCTCAGCTGGCTTGCCTTTTTCCCTTATTACCGGTAATAAGCAAACACCCACGGTATGATAACCGTGCATTTTAGTACCATGGTATACCGTGAAACCGGTTACCGCTGCGACCCTAGGTCACTGTCACTATTGGTAGCATGAGGCGATACCTGGACCCTACAGAGGTTGCACAGGTAGTCCAACTCCTCCAGGATGGCACATCAATATGTGCCATTGCCAGAAGGTTTTCTGTGTCTCCCAGCACAGTCTCAAGAGCATGGAGGAGATTCCAGGAGACAGGCAGTTACTCTAGGAGAGCTGCACAGGGCGGTAGAAGGTCCTTAACCCAGTATCAGCTCCTTTGTGCAAGGAGGAACAAAATGAGCGCTCCCAGAGCCCTACAAAATGACCTCCAGCAGCCACTGGTGTGGATGTCTTCTGACCAAACAATCAGAAACAGACTTCATGAGGGTGGCCTAAGGGCTCGACATCCTCTAGTGGGCCTTGTGCTCACTGCCTGGCACCGTGGAGCCTGATTGGCATTTGCCATAGAACATCAAATTTAACACGTCCACCACTGAAAACTTTATTTTCTAACTAGTAATTTTAAGATCTTAATATTACATTTATTATCTATGAAGTTGTAATCATCAGTTCCCACATTAGGATTAGTAAATGTTAAAGGAGAATCCCATAACATTCCTTTAACCACATTTTGTTAAAGCTGCCGGAATAGGTTTAACAATTAAAATTGTTCAAAAGAATAATTCTTCTGATAATTAACATTAACTAAAATGTTCTTCAACATAAGTTACATTGTCCACCATGCAGCGGTTAGCACTGTCACCTCACAGCAGAGAAGGTCCTGGGTCTGAATCCTCCAGCCAGTGTGGAGTTTCCATGTTCTCTCTGTACTAAGAAGTACATTTTAGGTTAATTGTTGATTCTGAATTGTCTGTGATGTAATTGTGATTGGTTGTCTGTCTCTCTATGTTAACCCTGCGACAGACTGTCCGGGGTGTACGACAGCTAGGATAGGCTCCAGCCTCACCACATCCCTGAATTGGATAAGCAGAACAAGGTGGATGATTGGATGGATGTGGCGGAAATAAACAGATGAATATAAGAAAGTGGCTGTTTTCCTTAAGTCATTTTCACTAGCTACTCTAGGATAAAATAACATTAAAACAAGTCTGTGATGTACCAGAGTGAATTAAACTCAACTGTAAAATTCAAATTAATGATAAAGCCTAATATTTCATAATGTCTGTGTTGCAGTGGTGGAGAAGCAAGATGGTAAAACATCAATTGTAAGTAAAACTCAGCTGTCACCTGACGCATTCAGAATTTCTTTGTTAAATAATTGTATAACTTTTTAACAATGTCAGTGTTTTGGATAATTACATGAAACTTTTTCATGTATTTTATTAAGGACCGATATAATTGCACAATGGCCTCTGTAACAGCAGTGACATGCCATGTTAGGGCAGAGGGGTGTTATTCTGCACTTGTAAATAAATAACATAAAATATTATAAATATGTTTTCACCTTGGTAATGTAACTGATATGGCTTATTTTTGTTTTCTTGTTAGATTGAGGGACAGATTTTGGATCTTCCAGCAGGACCACAGCCTCCAAATCCCACAGCCAAGTGTCCAATCTACAGATGGAATCTGCAGAACAAATACAACTACACGGTAAATGCTTGCACTGTTCTCTACTGACCAAATTATTAGTATTATTTAACATGTATTTGCCTAATTTTATTTTTTCTTTGTATTTTTTTCTTCCCAGGATGTCCTGTTGCTCAGTCAGTTCATCAGATCAGATGGAGGGATGTTGCCCAGGAGAATCACCGGTCTCTGTCTAGAGGAGCACCGCAAGATTGCCATCTGTGTGCAGATGGCTCAAAGAGCAGGTAGGCTCAATGTATAGTTGATACAAGTGGTTAATGGAAATCCTGCTGTAGTGTGGAATTTTAATGCGTCATATTCTAAAACAATGTACGTGATTTTGTAAATGCAATACCCTACAGGAGGATATGGGGGCAGTATTGCCTTCATTGTCTGCCAATAACAATACTAATGAAGGAGAAAGAAACCTTGAACAACATAATGATGGTCAAACCGAGAGGAGGGTGGAGAAAATGAAAGAAAATGAAGATAGACTGTCAAAGGTGTGGGAGCATTTCACAGAAAACAAAAGTAAAGTTAAATGCAGACTGTGCAATGCAGAGCTTTCCTTCCACGGCAGCATCACTGCAGTGCTGAGCTTTTAAAACGCTGGCACCCTGGAGCTGTGGTTTTGGTGCGTCGTTGATACCTGTTAATGTCTGTACAGTAATGTTTCTCTTAGTTTACCTGTCGGAAACAAGCTCTCATGGATGGTGTTTGCTAAGCGGCACCATTTCAGTTATGTTCGCTAACGAGTGAAGGACAATAGAAGCAGCTACATTGTCTCTTTTTTTCTCGCATTAATATTAGTGTTCATTCTAAACGGTAAACCTCTTCATGAACTGAATCATCTGTAAACTTTTCAGGTGTTTTGGACGGGAAAATCTTTTTGATTTAATTTGAAGCCTTATTTGAACTTTTGGACAGAGGCCTTATTTATTACTTGCACATAATATTTTTATTTAAAAATTGCATTCACTTTAATATGCATTGTTTATTTGATATTTATTGTGATGGTCACATTAATGTAAATTTCTATGGGTCATTATTTTAATTGTGAGAAGAGACAGCAAGGTGATAACAGGTGGGCAGGCTTGAACAGGTGAGGTAAGACTGAAATAATCATTGACTAATGAACTAATAGAATAAAATTCACAGGTTAGTCAACTACCAAAATGATATTTAGTTGCAGCCTTAGTTCACTGACCATTATTTTCATACTATTTCTACTGCACTGAACTGACATGAGGGGTCAGAAGGTCACAGCGTTGTTAGTTCTTGGCCTTTTCTTCTTGTGTAGAGAGATTTCACCTGACTACAGAATCATGAACTGCTCTAAATCTTCTGAAGATCTATATTGTTTGTTTTTTTGGGTTTTTTTTTTTTTTAAATACCCAATCATAAAGCTGACATGTTTCTAAGGAGTGAAATGTCCCACATGTTGGACCGTTCCAAAAATTTTCCTGTTTTAACCATAGACGGTTTAAAACATTGATGGAGCCACTGCGGTGCCACCCATTAGTTTGGGATGCCGTTTAGTTTCTGAGCCGTCACTTAGCTTATATGGATGAAAGAGCAGGGTGGTCAGTTAATGCTTAGGAAGCTTGATGGAGAAGCTGCATTCTTTACTGTATGGATACAGATACAGATGCCTGCTAATTAGTGCTCAGTAACAGACTAAAAAAAATACTCACTCACCAAAACTGAAACACAGACTTCTTGGAAGGTCTTTACCAAAGGGCAAGCCATAATATACGTCGGATAATTACATTAAAACTAGGGATGTGCACGACTAGCCGACTAATCCTTGCTATTGTCACTAGTTGGTACCAGATGTAGTATTCGGTTAGCCTAATTAAGATTTAATTGATGCCTGGTGCCGTAAATGTTATGCAGCAGTCTGCCACCAGATGGAGCTGCAGCTCTGACATCGTTATTGAAAAATGCCATAACAATGTTAATCTTGAGCCTGATATTTTTATTAGGTCTAATATTGTTAGCCATCTTTGAAGTTTTACAACCCCGTCATTTCCTTGCATGCATTTCCGACTACTTCTCACAAGTTTGTGCAAAGAAGCGAAAAAATTAGAGGGCCAAATGTGTTTACACCTTTTTTTAAAAAAAAAAAAAAACTGACCACTGCAAAGAATAGGACCCAGGAGGGGAAAAGTCCCGGCAAGTAAAACACCGAGACATGACCAAAAGGTAATTAACACATGTAACTTACCTGCACAGGCATAAACGGCGGTAACAACATTGACCACTGAAGTCGGTTATGTTGTAGCTCTATAAAGACCCAGCGCTTAAGTCTGAATCAGATATAAGCTGGAGGAGGTGGCTGGGGGAGAGGGAGGTCTGGGCTTCACTGATCAGGCTGCGGCCCCGTGACCCGGCCCCAGATTAGCGGAAGAGGATGGATGGATGTTTGTATTGTTTTATCATTTTAGATTTTAACTTTTATGGGCATGCGTGTCATGAATTGTAGAACAACATGCATCGTTCATAATGTGCAGCACAATTAGTCGACTAAGAAATTAGTCGCCAGGAACATCCCCAATTAAAACATGGCAGAGAGATCCAGTTCAGTGACTGCAGTTATTGGAGGTGAGACCTAGCAGACTGGTGTCACTTACAGGAACTGCAGTTTTTGGCTTTTTTTTTTTTCAGCTCTTGAGCTTGCCCCTTTCAACATTTAATAGATTTGCTTTGTACTATTTTCAATTGAGCGTAAAATGATTACCAATCATTACCTCGCCCACTGATAGGTGGAGGGAGGTTATGTTTTCACCCATTTGTCTGTCTTTTAGCACTATAACTCAGTTTTAAACCAAAAATTATGAAACTTTGTGGAAATATTCCTTAGGGGCCCAAGAACGTATGATTTCATTTTCAAGGTCACAGGTCATCAAAAAAAAAAGTAAAATGTTGTCATTGGTGAGATTTAAAATTCATATCTGTGACTTTTACAGCGTTGTATCGGCACAAAGAAAATTTGGAGTCTGTGAGGAATGCGCTCCGAGTGCCCTTCTAGTTCTCTCTCTTCATTTTACACATCCCAGCTTTTTGTGAAAGGTTTATGGATATGAAAGTTTTGAATTTAACACTGCCTTAAGGAAAAACATTGTGTAGTCTTGGCCAAGACATGATAGTATGGCTGTAAATTTGTTCTTGCATCGCCCTCGAGCCTTTTATTCATTATAGAACCCATTAAGCTGGATTTGTCTGCTTGGCATGTTTATAATCTGCTAAATGCTTTCAGCTGTATGATTACGTCACTGTGAAAATTCAAACTGAGCAGTAACTTGCTGACTGTAATGGCAGTAAGGAGTACATTTTGTCTTTCATGACTTTTGATTATGGGTGCTGATGCATTTAAATAACTTTCATCTCTTATTTCATGTGTTCAAGGGTTGCTTCCGGACCACAGGCCCAAACTTCCCGAGGGCCACGTCCCAAAGAGGCCCAAGCCCAAACTTAACAGGTGATGCATGTGTCTATGTCTGGGTTTTTTTTTTTTGTTTTGCTTCGGTTTTTCTCAGCATCTAGTATCCCATGCATTTAGGACTATTAATAATTCTGTTGTGTCTCTGTTTGTTGTACAGATACCTGACTCGCTGGTCCATTGACTCTGTGAAACCCATCTATAAAACTGGATTGAAGTGGTGTAAGAAGCGCATGTCTGTTGGCCACCCAATACTACAGAACAACGTGCGTTACGGTGTTAAGCCCCTGTACATAAAACACTGAAGGACCGAAAGCCTGACAGATCAGTACAACAGAAGAGTGGGTGGGCCCGTTTGTTCAAGGATGCAACCATCACATCCCTGACTGTTAACCTTGACTGTTATATAGTTCTGGGGGGAAAAAATCCTAAAAGCTTCATCCATCTGTGTTTATTCTAACTTTTGTTTATTAAGCTGCGTCACTCTTTTAATGAATCATGCTCAGCCCCACCCAACACCAACTACTCTGACTGTTGCTTCTCAAGGAAACTTGAAAGGAACCTGCTGACAACTTCATGTGAGCAACAACCTGGTCAGTGTTACAGTGTCAAAGTAGGTGGTATGTTGACTGTGTATATTCAGTGCAACACAGATGTGCAAATAAAATGTCTGTTTATTCTGCCTCTCAACACGTGTTTACTGTGTAGGCACAGCTTTTGTGAAGGGGAACTAAATACACAAAATGACATGACAAAATCTTAACACAACTTGGTTTTGTGAACCGAGTCTCTGTGTAGCTTGAAACAAGTTTTATATCATGAAGGGAAGGTCCAAATTCTTGGTCCCATGACCTATGTAGATGTGTCCATGCTGCGGCGTCATTGGCACGTGATAGAAGGTCAGGCCGAGCCACAGCAGGCTGCGAAGCACGCACACTTTACCTGCAAACTCAAACTGAAGACTCCAGGATCCTAAACACAAACACAGAAGACTTGTAAACAGTTAATATTAAAAGCAGGAAGCTGCCAAATTCTGTTCTCCAGCTGAACCGTTGAGCTGAACTGAAATAAAGGCTACGCTAATCTTGGGAAATCTTCCACTTTTCAGCCAGAGGATATACCAGTAAATCACCCTTTTGTCCTTTTGATGTCTACAGTCTAACCCATTTGCCAAGTACGTTCAGGGTGTGACCACAAACTCCCAAAAACCTACGGAATTGAAAACAAGGACTTAATTGGACTGGCTACTATGAAAACATTTGATTACATAAAAGAGTTTCAAGTCCAATACAAGGGAGGGGAAAAACAGATATTACAACTCTTGGTTTGGCATTAATCTCAAAGTTATGATGCAACTACAAGTAAAAACACATTAACAGCATGTAATGTGCGTGGCAGGAGGAGAAACAAACGTAAATCAGGAGCTGGAAGCAGTTAACAGGATTGTTGGGGGAAGGGGGGGGGCGTAGGGTTTCAGAGGAAAGCACCTGTCTTTTGGTGGAGATACATGATCCTGTTTTTCCCCTAGTGTCCAGTTAAGATAAGTTAACTCTATCCTGTGAGGCATGTGCATGCAATCTGTTGCAGCGAGTGTGGCACTGAAACAGCTGTGTGCTGTCTGCTTTAGACATGATGCAGCTGACATCCGCATCAACGCAAAGAACACACACAAACGTGTGCACATGTGGAAGCTGTCTGGAGTCAGACATCTGCTGCATGCTCGGTTATGGCTACTAAACATTTTTCTTTCCCTCACACATACAGTTTTACATCAAGACACACGCTCTTTACATTCACTCTGGTCTGGAGCATGTCCAGCGGCTAACCTCACAGACATGACACTGCATGTCTAAATTCCCATTATTCCTTACACAGTTGATGTTTTCCTGCTGAGTGTGAGTTTTTCCAATAATGTGCAACAAGGATTATCATGTCATGCTTTCTGCTACATTGCCACATAATGATAAATGGTAGTAGTCTGTTACTGATATTATGGCTTGAGTTTGACTCCCATCCAAATATGAGAAAATTCCATTAATCATGCAACATCAGTTTGGTTTTTGGTGGTCCTCCTTTACTGGTTTCTGCCCTGGTTTTTATTTCACTCAGTCCCCCTCAGGAATTGCTGATGGTAGAAGGCCAAATGACATTAGTGCGTACTAAATCCTGTACTAAAAGCCCAGATATTCCAAATCCAACAAAAAATCGTCTGGCCGTCAGACCAAAGCATATGAGCAGTGTGCAAGCAAAGTCACAGGGAAATTATTCCAAACATATTGCCAAAAATCCTTCTTCTCTGGCTGGTACATTAATGTCAGATGGTTTAGAGGTTTGTGTTTATTGGTAGCCACACTTGACCCGCCGTTTTACTGGTAAAATGAAGCAATTTGTTTCCACTTGGAAGAAAACCCTTATGGTTTTCAATCAGCTGAATCACCACAAGCATGTTGTGTGAAAATCACCCCTCATTTCACTGTAATGTAGCATGGCAACTGGGCCACAGTACATGGGAATAAGCTAGTGTACTGCTGTGTTTTAACGTCAAATCAACCTTTGCTTGTTAGAGATCAGACATAAAATAAGAACAATCAGCAGAAGATGAAATCCTTGTTAAAAGTGTCCTAAGACTTCCCTTTTGTATGTAAAGAAACTGTTTTAGTGTAGGACAGACCGAGCACTGTAGCTTCACCTTTAGGAATGTCATCATCAAGTGTATCCAGGTAGTCCATGTCCAAGACGGATTTCTTCTTCATGTTCTTTGGTTGTCTGAAGTGGAGAAAATTATCAAGCTTCCTTGCCTCTGCCTCAGAAAGACCTGAAGAAAAATCAACAATATGCCCATGATAGCCCATGTTTCACAAAAGATACTTCCTAAAAACTACTATATGTATTGTTTATATATGTATCATTTTGTCCACTCATGTTTTATGACAGGGTGCGACATAGACTTGTTGCTGACATAATGAGACCGACATGTTTCACAGTTATGTCAGTTTCTGCTTCTCCAAAGATAACATGAAAATACACTTGTTTTATTCGGCAAAAGGTCCTCATCTGTACACATGCACCTTCCACCCAGCCTTTCCGGGGCCAGGTCACAGCAGCCTAAGCAGAGAAACCCAGACATCCCTTTCCCCAGCCACAACCTCCGGCTTATGTGGTTGTACACTGAGGCATTCTTAGGCCAGCTGAGAGATATAATCTCTCCAGCATGCCCTGCATGACCTCCCTCCTCCTTTACAGTTATCTTCAGGATATGTGGTCTGAGGCCTACAGTGCTCTAGAGGGCTGCGGGCGACCTGGGATTCCTGAGTCTTTCTCTGTCTCAGGCTCCAGGGGTCGTTGTTGTGGCTTTTCACTCTCATTATCAAGTACGTTTCATGACAAACACACACCCACACCTATACACACACAAACAAACGAGCAACAGCACAAGAGTGTGTGCTTGTTTGTTCTTGTGTTCTTCTCTTTCAGGAGCTGTTTGTTGTTTTTTCTTGTGTGTGTGTGTGTGTTTTGTTACAGAGGCAGCAGTTGGTGAATGCAATTTGTTTCCACTTTCTGTTTAGTTTTCTCTTTCTCTCTCAATCATTTCTGTCACTTCTGCTCCTTCCCACCTGTTGGCTCTGGTGTTGCCAGGCCATGCCATTTAAACACGCACTGTAAAGAAAGGAAAGACTAACAAGAGGAGCCTACAGTGGAGCTCCTCTCGGCACGGACAAGACAGGTTTATAAAAAAACGAAGAGAAAAAGATCATTCTGATTTCTAGAAAATTATTTTGCCTGTGTGTTACAAACTCTTGGGGGTCCCCAGAATGGACTGTGACCTCAGTCCTTCACACACAGCAGCAAACATCAACACTCAACAAGAGAATCCAGGCACACAGAGCATGTGATATATAAATATATACAGATTTACCACCAAAGCTGCGGTTGAGCTGGAAAAGCCCACGTGGACTCATGACAAAGGCGCCACGAGGCACCACAGACACTTCTTCGTCGATCTGATGAACAGCCACTGCCAGCCTCTTTTCCTCAGTTACTGCTTTCTGTAACCAAGAACAGACTATCAGTGTAACCATTACAACTATATAAGCTATAAAAAAAATGGCTGAAGGCCTCTCCTCTGCAGTTTTATCTTTTTTGTATGTTTGGTCTCGCGTCCATCCTTCTTTTGGTTTTAGTCCTAGTTCTGTTGCATAAGGCTATGTTGAATACATTTCTTTGATCACAGTCAATATAATTTAACATGTCTCTCTGTCTCTGATGCAGCATCACTGAACACTGCAGGAACTAGAAAACACATTATCCTGTAATTCAGCTCTTCTTTTAACTAAACAGCACTAATCACACTCACCGCCTCCTCCTCCTTTGCAGCCTCATTTACCTGTCCTTGCATGTGGATCTCTTGAAGTTCATACATAAATGAGGGGTCTCCCACGAAGCGACCCTTTGCAACCTTGGAGACTTCTTCTATCATAGAGTCTGTGGCAGTGGGAAGCAGGAACCAGTTCATGCAGTTGAAGCTGGAGATGACACCACAAGACAACAGCCAACAGCTATTTCACACAATGTTAGACAAATAATTCACTGGCTAAAATAAAATAGACACTCGAGGCAGCTGTCTTACCTATACAGATTCTTTTTGTCTTTTATCTCATGTTCTCCTCTCCCTTGAGCAATAAAATAATCCCCCTTAATTCCTAATATTTTGCCCCAGAACAAGACTCGGTGGAACTTGTAGTTCTTCTTCAGGAGCACTAAGGAAGTCTGCAGCGCGGCTTTTTGCTCAAGGTTTAAAATGTGTCCACTACCTGCAACAAGCTCCAAAGAATAGTGCAACCAATTTGCGTCCATTGTGTAACCGCTACACACGTTTTACAGAGTACTTTCCCGTTTAATTTATTGTATTTTTGACTGCTTGGTAGATAAACTAACAGCTAAACAAAAGAATCTCTGGTTGCTAATGAAAACAAACACGGTTGCCATGCCCCCCCTCCCCCCAATTTATTTACCCATTTTGAAAAGCCGTTTTTGTTTTTTTTTGTTCACGTGTGTCGCACTATAACAAGACATTACACTTAAAACCAGACACGAAAAAATCAATATTTAATGTCTCGAGTGTTTGCTTATGACGTCTCTATAGACCAGACCACGAGTGACTGACGTCATCGACTCAAGTATGTGCGTGCCAGCAGCGGGCCGGAGTGAAACAGGCGGAGGGAGCTTTGAATGCGGTCACTTCTGTGCCGACGGAAAGATTTAATGACAACAGTGATGAAAGCTTTCCCCCTCAACCTCTGAGAAAGGTATCAACACACAAACACATGTGGGAAGAAGAGGCAAGTAGGTTTCATGTACAAGGATCCTTAACCAAAACTTTACACGGAAGCCATTTCCACAGGTGTTAATAATTACATTAATTAAACCTCTGCACCTAGACAGAAAAAAAAGCCTTACTGTTATTAGGAGTACCTGTTGACCAACTATTTCA
>JAMQGT020008155.1:0-41178 GCA_024447675.2 Pterophyllum scalare
TTAATATAATTTGACTACACAATAAAGATGTAATTCATGGACATCTGCATTAACACCAACACTTCTTAGTAAAATTTTCCATTCATTGCTGTTTATTTATACAGTGCAAATTTACAACACATCATGTCAATGCACGTTGCAAGAAAAGGTCAATCAAACCTAATAATACATACATTTCAACTGATAGTAGTAATCAAACAAGCCAGTAAAGTTCAAATTATTATTTACATTCATTCCAAACAGTTTCTATATCTGAGGAAACCCAGCAGATAGCATCCAGTCATGGACGTGCAACATTCACTCTGTGTTCAGCATAGAGCACAGTGGACAATGATTTGCATTTGTCTTTAACTTTGCGAGCAAACCCTTATAGCAAGCAAGCATATAATGACAATGGAGAGCAAACACTTCTTTTAACCTGGAAGAAACTTCCCATCATCAGTGTGAACAGCCATCTACCATGACCAACTGGGATTTTAAGCAGATACACAACACTGAAAAAGAAGCACTTATGTAGGAGTACTTTATGTGTTAAAGAAGAGCAAAAAGTTAATACCAGAAGAAAGAGATCATGAAGTTGTTGGAAGCATTATCCCAGTTGATGCCCCCATTCAGAAAGGTATCAGAGATAAAAAGAACACAAGACCAACTCTTGCTACACTGAAGAATGAAGAACATTAGAGAGAAGAGAAAGTTAAAAGTGGAAATAACAGGGAAAAAAATGCAAATTTCAGAGGAGGAGGAGTTCAGTTGTCGTATGATCCAGATGCAAAAAGAAAGTGCTGAAATGGCCCTTTATTGAAGTTTCACAAATCAGATAAAGGTTTCACAAATCACACACTTGGTTTTAAGTATTCTGCTATTAGTGCAGAATAATCTAGTCTAGGTTTGAAGTGTGTAGGTGTTGCAGTTTTGGAGCTGGAGTCAGTTCTAGTGTGATCCAGATGGAAACAAGGTACTGAAATTGCTCTTTATTGAA
This sequence comes from Pterophyllum scalare, assembly GCA_024447675.2. Lineage (NCBI taxonomy): Eukaryota > Metazoa > Chordata > Actinopteri > Cichliformes > Cichlidae > Pterophyllum > Pterophyllum scalare. Next base: position 980 of record JAMQGT020008155.1, read on the forward strand.
GTTTCACAAATCAGATAAAGGCTTCACAAATCACAAAGTTGGTTTTAAGTATTCTGCTATTAGTGCAGAATAAGCCAGTCCAGGTTTGAAGTGTGTAGGTGTTGTAGTTTTTTAACTAGAGCAGATCAAAGATGCTGAAGGTAGCGAAAAATTAAGTGTAATGGCCCTTTAGCCATTTCCCGAATCGGAAGCTGCAATCGGAAACCAACTTCAGCTTCGTCAGGCAGCATAACGTTCTCCGGCTTCTCCAGGCCCTTTCACGTCTCTCACATATGATCAGGGTGAACCTGCTCTCATCTGGAAAAAGCACAGGGTGCCACTGCCAATACTGGTATTCTATGGCAAATATCAGTCAGGCTCTAGGTAAACTGGGTTTACCTGTGTGACAATATTATTTTCCATTAAATAATGTATTTTATATGAGTTGGTGAAAATATGAAGTTGATCCTAGTGATGAAGTTCACACAAATTTTGTTTTTATTTATCAAATAGAAATTCTTGTTTGATTATATGAATGCAAACACCCTCCAAATTATGGTGTAACACATTTGCATTTCCTCTAATACCAGTTTTTAAATGCTACAGGTTTAATGCTTTTTATGTTTTTATGTCCAAAAAAAAAACAAACAAATTTTTTTTTTTTTTAATATTTCTACTTTTTTTGAAGACTGGAGGGTGGCATGCGGAGGATTTTTATCCACTCAGCAGTTATTTTTCAGAAATCCACAATTTTTGAACATTTTGATTTTATTGTTAAATTTTTAAAAAATAAAATATAAGACTTGAAACCACTGAGAATGCTGCAGGCTGTAGTGTACACAGCATACATCATAGCTGCATATGCAACAGCTTAATATGCATGATAGAAAGATTTTGCTATGTTTTACTCTGTCAGTTTTAAAAACATACAATTTTAAAATGACAAATAATTGATATTTGGTAAACTTTCATTTATTTTGTAATTGTAGCAACCATTCTGCAGTGTCCGTAACAGGGCAAAAAAATGAATGAAATTCAATGGCGCTTCCCTTCAAAGCTGCATTTAAGAAACTGAATACTTCAAAGTTTTATAAGTGGCTTCACAAGATGATTAAGTTGCAGAAACAAAGCTTTACTGCCAGTAATGCACAGCTTTCAACTGTGGCTGACCTGACATGAAAAGTAGCCAATTAAATTTTAAAAAGTGATAAATCACTTATGATATAGATTACTTATATACTGCTTAAAAATAAAGAAATAAAAAATAGCTTTGAGTTTTGGGATGATTTTGTTTCCAGTAGCCACTGTCCCATTATTTTGTTTTCAACAAGTTGCACAGTGGTTGTCAGTAAAGACTAAACTTTATGACAGCCACTGCAAAATATGCCTCAACAGATGACTAGGCTGCACGCTTAAGTGGACAGAATAATTTTTAAAATTAGAGGGCATTTTGTAAATGCATTACTTTTATAAAAGAGTAAAAATTAGATGTTTTACTCAGCTTACAAATGCACAAAAAAGCATTTTCAGCAGTTTGACCTATAGTGTAGCAGTTTACATATTTACATTTGCACAAGCAAAAGATTCCCAGTTTGATGTCCAGCCAAAGACAAATCCCTTCATATCCGTTGCTCTAAGTCTGAAGAATTTCACTCAGGTCGTCTTATTAAGTGCTATCTGATAATTAACCAGTTTTCTTTTTAACACTGAAGCAGGGCTGCACTTTATACTTTTCTTCACTTCCACAGATATCTGACTATTTTCTTCTCATCTCAGAAAACAATTTCATCTTCTAATTTACGTGCCAATGCTTTCGGTAAGATGGGCTCCTTTTTGTCCTGAAACATCTGTTTTTTTAAAATTTATTAAACCCTGTCCTACAAACAAAAAAAAAAACAGAAAAGCAGAGTCAATGAGCCCATGTTGTGATAGATAAAATGAACTTTATTCTCATGTTAATGTCTTAACATACAAATCACATTCTTTTTAATAAAAGAAAAATTCAATCAGTACCTGGCATCTAGACTCTTCATCTACAAATACAACCACTTCATGTTGTATGCTGCTCTCTAACATATGCTATCTACTCATAAAAATAGTAACATTACAGTTTGCTTCTGTTTACTCCTTTAGCCCAATAGTCAAACATGTGGACCTTTTTTTTTTGTTTGTTTGAAAAGCTGTGCAAGAGTAGATCCCTTTTTAAAATTTCAAATAAGTGATCCTTTTTTTTCTAATTAAGAATAAAAAGGCCAATAACGAAATGTAAGGAACTGATGTGATACATAAAACATGAAATAGTTACAACAGAAATTAGAGTACCTATCCATAAATCTGCTGGAAACCAAGGAACAGTTACATGTTTAAGGTTCACAGAATAACAAGTGCAAAATAGAAATCAAAGGATAAAGTTGCCTTTGTGGATTTTGGCACAACAAGATACAGGATATGGTTTCAAGGAAGGGCAGAATATTAGTCATCAATATTTTTTGCTTCCTGAATTAAAAAAAAACAAAACAAAGCTATTAAATAACAATGAAAAGTCACTATCATTTAAACGGATCAGAGGAAACTCCAATAAGATAATTACCCTGCAAATTTTGCTTCATAGTGTCTCTTAATGAGTACATAAGTGACTGACAACCAACCACAAAAAAGGAAAACAAATTCTTGGAAAAAAACAAACAAACAAAAAAACATGCTAATACCTGCTAAGACGTGACTTGACTGCCAGACGTTCCTAGGCATATGACCTAGTGAAAATACATGTAATATATATTTATATACATTTGTTTTTTCTGTATCTGCATACTGTATACGGTATACTCTATAGTGTTGTTAAATATATGTTAAAGAGAGAGAATGATAGTTACACAGTGGTCTGTCTAGCCCTGGAGTGCATTCTGAGGAGTTAACCCGTTGGCCGCCACTTCGACCTACCCTCCAAACCTCACCATTGTCATGCGCTCTACATAGTACTGGTCTCAAATCAGCCTCTAAATCATCTAGTCCACCATGGGTGAAATGATACATTGGATCTAGAAGAGAAACTCAGGGGGGGGAATCCTCAGCTTTCTGGCTTAGTGACCAAGGGCTGGTTTCAGATCAGGCCTCTTCTCCAAAGGCACTTCCGAAAGGCCCATAAGCTGTCCACACACCCAGCTACTACAGAAACACAATGCATAGAGCAAACATCAATGTGTTTAGAGTTTTGATGGCCGTCACTGCTGGGAGAGAGGCTCAGTAAGACCACAGCTACATACTTCAAGAGGTTCGATGTTTTAGTTTATTTTTTCCTCCTTTTTTGTGATTAAACACCACGCGGAATGTGACGTCTGATCCTGGCATTCCATTTCTATAGCATAGTATCAATGTGATTCAACTCATTTGAAATTGTCATTACAATTGTGAACAACAGTCTCAATGTTGCTTTTTTTTCCCCCACACTCAAACTCACACACACAAAACTACAATTAGTTGTCAGTCGTCATCAAATGGGTGCATAATTTCATGGAAAGCACAAATGTCATTTGGTAAACAGGTGGGTCAGAGGTGGCTGAACTTCATTACTGAGGAAGTTTGTGTACATGGGGGGGGGGGGCACACGCATTCAAGCAAATATTGAAACACCAATAGTCAGATTTGTCTTTTGACTGTAAACGGACGCTTACAATGCAGCATCACAAATACACCACCAAAAACCCTTAGGGAAGACTGAAAGAACTAATGTCGATATCCAGTGCTACTAACCTGCTCCGGAGTACATCGGAAATAAAGGAGGCTCTGATTAGAAATCATAACAAGGACAAAATTTAAAAAAAAAAAAAAAAAAAAAAAATTGCAATAATTTACATAACTAGCTCTATGTAGTGTACCTAATCATGTAGTGTGATAGGGTTAATTAGTGTTTGGGGAATGGGGATGAAAGCCGAAGCTCGCTGTAATGGCTGCTAGTCTCCTCTAGGGGCAGCCGAGTGGAGTCCACAGGACTTTACTTTGTTCTTGATCAACTATAGTCATGATCTGAGTGCAAATGTAAGGGAGGGTGCCACCTTGGACAATACCTGAAAAGACAAGTTTACTTTATTGAAAGCCAAGCAAATATTTATTGCACTGCAAACAGTAAACTTTGAGCTGCAAACACAAAACTGTCAATTTCTCTCTTTTTTGGATCACCTGACTGCATACAAACCTGTGAAGAATTTGCTGTATTCTTGCTCTATCTTCTGTGCACTTTCAAATTGCTCCTTGGAATGTTTTTGAGATACTTTGTCCCGCAGATAAACTGGATCTTTCTGTTCCCTGTGGGAAAACCAGATTTAAAAAAAAAAAAAAAAAAAAAAACCACATCATCATCTACAAATATTAAGTCATAAAGGGATACAGCATTTCCAATGACAGACTTTATTTTAAAAAAAAAATTTTTTAAAAAAAGCTAGGATGTTTCACCAGCTGTTTGGGATTATGCAAGTGTGTGTTGGAGCACGGTGCTTTTACAGACACGCTAAAGGATTCATGGTGGGATGGAGAGTGTGAAGGCTTATCCTGCTCCATCCATCCATCCAACACGCGCACATACACACACACACACACACACACACACACAGGACATCCCCATCGTTCTGTCCAAATTTGTTATGAAACAGGTTACTACTTACTTGATCTGCTTGGCATTTTTGTAGCGGACAAAGACTACAATTGGATAAATGTGAACACTGTGGAGCCTCTCGATGGCGTGTGGGGCAATATCAAGCAGGCAGTGACAGCCCTGTATCAAAAAGAAAAAGAAAAACCCCAGCAATATACTGTTTAAAATCAATCATTAACAACTGTTTACACGATCAAGAATCTTGCCTCTTACTGTCCATTATCGAAAGAGGAGCAGCTGTGATAGCTTATCTTGACCAAATGAAGAGATTAAAGACAGAAATCGCTTCATCTTTCCTGATAAAATGTGATGAGAATGAAAAGCACAGAATACCTTATCTGTTATTTCTTTTATCGAAGCCACAGTTGTCACATCAAAATGTCCACTCCTGCGCTTGTAGTCGATGAAGAGGCAATCTTTGACACCCCGCTCGATGGCTTGCTGAGATGCCTTCATCACCTCTGCAAACAAGACAAAGTACAAGAGTAAAGATACCTACTATGGAACAAAGTATGGATACTCCTCAAAGTTGAGATGCAAACAAATCATGAGAAACTAAATGTTTGCTCCTTTACACCCTAAACCTTTGCTCTTAATGTTACTTGCAGTTCACTTCTTATGTAGACGGGGTATTTATTCTCCAGATTTGTAGGACTGAAACACCTATATGATGTCACCTCACCCAGTACACATCTGCAGAACTTCCCAGGCGATTCTTTCACCAGCATCTCCTTGACGGGTTCTGTGAGAGGCCCGAGGATGAGTACAGGTCGGGGAGAGGTGCACTCCACCTTCTGGACTCGCTGGTATGCCAAGCTCACACAGTCTGGACACAGAACATGCAGGTCAATCAAATATGCTGTTCAGCAAGGATTTTCACTGTGAAATGTACAACAACTACTACTACTAGAACAGAACATCTAAGCCTTTGATCCCACCATCAAGGAAGGGGATGGAATCGGTGCTAATTGTGTCCAGGGCCACCATCTCTTTACTGTCTTTGGAGCTGCTGCGTTTGTGTTTCTGTTTCCTCCTGAAAAAGGATCTGCGGGCTGCTGCAGAGAGAGTCTTGCTGGAATCTTCCTTCATTTCAGTCACACTGTGTCTGCGGTAAAACTCTTGGTCCATCCTACGCCACACACAAAACAAAGATTTTATCTAAGAGAATCCAAATAGGACAAAGTCATGTAAGCATCACTATATTAAGGCAATCCCTCAAAACTAGTTCTTAAAGACATGCTGTGCGAGCACGTAGGAAACTAGATGCATTTGCTATCGTTTCAAGTGGCCAGTTATGGGAGGAGGTGCATTATTATTTACAAATTGAGAAACGGCGATAGATGTGATGACTTTATGGACTCAGTCGCTAGTTTTGGGTCATACTTAATAGAGCATTAAGTCCATTTTGTAAATTATGATCATTCTAATTATCAGAAAGGAGAAAAGAGGGTTACTCAGGCTCATTACATCCAGTTTCAAAGTAGCACCTTGCTGGCAAAAACGTTCAGCCAGAGGCTTCATAATGGGAATTCACAATCTAAACAATGGGTGACATCATGGTGGTGGTTACTTGCATCTCTTATTTGGTTTGTGACAGCAGTGCACCTTTTTAGACATAAGTGAAAATGTGTTGTTTTTTGAAAGTCTAAGGATTATCAATCTGCTGCACTTGGGTTAGAGGAAACCTTTAAGTTAGGTTCTTCTGAGGGTCAGCGGTTGATTGGATCAAATTAATCTCTACTGTAGACTTTAGACTACAGTTTATGGATTCTGTTCCAAAAACAGGGTGAACTTTTACTGAAAACGTACTACTACAGCATATTGTTTAGCACCAGTATAGTAAGACAAAAATACAATCTTGTGGTGTAGTTTTTAAAAAGTTACTTTACATTTGCTTCGTAAATTGCAGCAGCATGGCAAGGATAATTGTCACAGCTGTTACAAGCTCAAAAATTATGCGTGCCCATTTGCACTTTCCACCCACATGTACTTGCTGGGGATTTGCCCCCTTTGGATCTGCTGTGCATTCTCATCTAGCTGCCAGGCCATCCAGGTCCCAAAGATGCCCTTTGGTAAAGACTCATCCACGTACAGGATGTCATCCTTCTTAAAACTGAGGTCCCCCTCGGCCTCCCCACCCTGTCGTAAAGTGCTCTGGTGGGAGGAAGAGACAAAGATAGATGAGGAGTTAAGAAGAACAGAGCGGAACGAAAGGAGCATGAAGTTGATAGAAGTGAGAAAGGAGGTGAGGTATCAGACAAGATGAGTGTGAAGAGAACAAGATAAAGAATCAGTGACACAGAAGGATAAGAAAGGAAGCGTACATTTTATTGTCAATATGCCTTGCTTTCCTCCTGTTGGAGGTTTGTAAGTCATTCCCGAGCAGCCTATCTGTGACAGCCAGGGAAGCTGAGTGCATTTACTGCAGATGACATCATAAACCTACTTGCCTATATGACAAGTGACTGCAGCAGCTGCAGCAACACGCCCAGACTGACACCCAACAATAAAAGTGACTATTTTAAAGCGTAATTTTCCATTCATATACAGTGCATTTCCAATGCCCTGGCAAACACTGAGAACTAAAATGAATGTGGTGTTGCATGTGGTGTGTACTGAGATCAGATAACCTAAATCTGTAGTGCGATTAGCTTTGCTGCAGTGATACAGTGGATCTGGGACATAATTGGTTAGATGACAAAGAGTCCAGCTTGTCCAAAGGCTCTCTTGTGATGGTTCTATATATAGCAGAATGGAAAGAGATGAGGCCGCTTTGGGAAAATTAGCATTCTCCTTTTAGAAAGCTGCATCACAAAACTCCAACATGACCTACAGTATGTGTAAGGCAAGTACAAAGTCATACCTAATGTAAAAGCCATCTCCTGGAACATCTTTGACCATGTTGAAGTCATCAGGCCGATGCTGCACCTTTAATGTGACCGTCTCTGCAGGCTTCAGCATCTCAACATACACCTCTTCAGCTGTCTTATTCTTCATATTCACCGAGTTGTACTGAAAGAAAAGAGAAAGCAAAAAACGGAGGTTATTGAACGTTACATCATAAAAATAAAAGGGTGAAATTTGATGAATGTTTACACTCAGTAAAATAATTTTCTCGGCCTGTGAAGGGTGCACAAGCAAACAACATTTCCTCCGAGCTTTCAGCTGTATTAAAGTGTCGCAGTATTGATTTGTGCCATGTATGGGGGAAGAACAAACAAACAGGATGCGAGAGTGAAGGACAGGCTGATGCTGTGCAGCCTGATGATAGAGCTGCATGGCAATTCACATTTGGAGGCTCTTTGTGGCAGAGAGCTAAAATGAGAGAATGGCAGGAAATGTCTATTATGAGTTTGTGATGTTCTGGAAAAATTGCCAATGTGAAGTAGGAGAGAACACAGATGAAGAGATCAATAAAAAAAAACAATGACAGGCAGGGAGAGAAAAAAATGTCAACACCTTCTGGCATTATTCAAGTCTGAAGAAACGATAGCTCAAAAAATTATGAGCGACAGCAAACCACAAATCACAGTTTAACTTCTCGTCTATTACACCTACATATTTTTTACCATTTAGCAGCATTTGTGTACTCTGCACATCTATGGTACCTACTATCCCAGAATGCTAAGCATACCTGGGTACAGAGAAAGGCTCAAACTTGCCACATATACCTGGTTGTTCGGTCAAATCGCATCACACCATAAACGAACCACTCTGGAGTTTTACAATTTCAGAATAATATTCTTTGACATAAAATTGTGAAGACTTTAAATGTCTCATCATCTCAAGTACATAATGTCATCAAAAGATTCAGAGAATCTGGAGAAATTTCTGTGCACAAGGACAAGGCCGAAAATCAATATTGGATCCCCATGATCTTCAGCCCCTCGGGCTGCATTAAAATCAGGCATGATTCTGTCATGAAAATCACTGCATGGGCTCAGCTTCCAGAAATCACTCAACACAGTTCACTGTGCCATCCACAAATGCAGGTCAAAAGTTCTATCGTGCAAAAAAGAAGCCATATGTGAACGTGATCCAGAAACACTGCTGCCCTCTCTGGGCCAAAAATCATTTTAAATGAACAGGAAAACTGTTCTGTGGTCAGACAAATCAAAATTTTAAATTCTTTTCAGAAAATGTGAATGCCACACCCTCTGGGCTAAAGAGGAGCTTGCTATTGGCACTCACTTCTAGAGCCTGCATTTCTGATGGTAGGGGGTACATTAGTGGCTATGAAATTGGTGAAAGGCATCTGGAAAGTGCTTAAAGATATTTACAGGCTTTAGAGCAACATGTGCTCCCATCCACACATCTTTTTCAGAGAAGGAGTTGTATATTTCAGCAATGCTAAACCACATACTGCACCTATTACAGCAGCATGACTTTGTAGTAGAAGAGTCCTGGTGCTGACCTGACCTGCCTGCAGTCCAAACCTTTCACTAATTGAAAACACTGGCACATGAAAACAAAATATGGCAACGATGACCCAGATGTTTACGGACTGTTGTTAAAAGAGGGGATACACAGTGGTAAACATGGTCCTGTCCCCTCTTTCATGAGATATGTTGTTGCTATTAAATACAAAGTGACCTTGTATTTCTTAAAGTTATCAATTTTCTCAGTTTAAACACTGTTTTCTATGTTCTACTGTGAATAAAATATGGGTTTGAGATTTGCAAACCAAATGTGACTCGATCTGGCAATATCTATATGCAAAGTAATTTTAATGAGGACGTCACTGGTAGCTGATAACTGCGCTCAAAAAATATAAGCAATCTCTCCCTAATTGCTAAGAAGATCCTGTGAACTCAGAAATGACCTGCAGTACAACGCTGATTCATATGTTATTTGGCTAAGAATTAGCCCCTCTGACTGATCAGATCAGGTCACAAATTAGTTTTTATTAAAAATGTACACAGTGTCCCAACTTTTTTGGAACTGGGTTGCATATAATACTTGGTTCCTGGTGGTTATGTCAAAGCAAGCACACAATACAAAGAGAGTTTCTCTTAAAATAATTTAGTAACTGTCTCAGTTAGGATTAGCTCTTCTAGCGAGTTTATCCTTGAAGGTATTCTCTTTTTAAGACAGTAACGAGATGTGTGCGTCTTAGTGAGGCATTTAGGGAAACATCTTTACTGCAGAACATAACATGCATAAGGCCTTTACTGAACGAGCAGTGCAATCATCATGTGAAAATGATGAATGGCTGAATATGAACATACTTTATCCATTTTAAAATTCCATGTGTGTTTGTGGATGGGCGCTCAAGTAACAGTATGCATCCATACCTCCAGGATGAGGTCCCCAGGAAGTAGCCCATCAGGGCCTCTTGCAGGACTGTCCTCATCCAGACTCTCTATGTAGACGCCCCGCAGGTTCCCTCCACAGAGTGTGACTCCTACTTCTACCCCTGGCCTGCGTACCGTTACGAGCCGCTGCTCACCCACTTTCCTGCTCCCCTCAGACGGCATCCTGAAAGACAACGAGAATCAGTCACAAAGATACTGGAGTGTAATTGTGCCCCCCCCCAATCTTTGTGTACATGTTTACCTGATAAAATTGTGAGGGCTGGTAGTGGGCGTGGTCTGCTTGGAGGAGGGAGTGAGTGTGCCTTCGTCCTGCTCACTGAGTGTGTCGATGGTGGAGTGATTGTCAGGCGTAGCAGCCCCACTCCCCTGGGGATTTGACTGAGTACTAACCGGCTCCAGCCGAGAACTGCAGCACAAAACAGGTTACTTTTTTAGAACTTTAATTACATTACACAAGGAGTTATGTTTGATGTACTTCATATCAAATAAAACATTTGACAGTTATGAGCCAAGCTTCAAAAAAAGTCCAAGTATAGATTAACACAAGCTTTTACTGAGCACAGTGTGAACTGGCCAAGTGCATTAATTTTAATTAAAGTGACTCACATTCAGGGTAGTTTGAATTTACAGAACAGAAAAGCATTAGGCTAACTGATTTTTCTGTTTTTGGAATTTTCTGGCTATATTTTGCTTATGCAGAGACACTTTAAAGTTGATCTATTATGATCATTTCCAGTCATCTGCTGTCTGAAGCATGTTATTTTAACTTCTTTTAACCCTTTAACAAGAGCAATTTCCACCAATACACCTGTTACCTGCCCTTACTCACTGTGAACAGCTAGTTAAGGACAAACGTATGACCACTGAGATGTCAGAGCAAATGTGCTTTGAATTACCATAATTACGCGACCGTTTGTCCCTTTGGAAAAATTCAAATGGTTTCCGAAAGGTGAGAAATTGTGCGTTACACCCAATGTAGGGTTACTGCGGTAATTGTTGCTGGAAGTCCGCAAACGGTGGGACATATGGCCGACAACAGGTTTGGTATTAATGGGTTAAGCCAACTTTCTTCTGATTGGCTGCCCCTTGCAAACAGAAGGTTTGAACAGCAGGTCGGTGGGGTTTCTTGCAGCCAGAGATATGTGACTGAGATGACTATATTAAACACATTCTCCATCTTTGACATCATACAAAGCAAACACTAGAAAGAAAAGAAAAAAAAAAGATGCCAGAAGAGCAGAAGTCTGAGCTTTTGGCTCAATAGGATTACTTGTACAGACACAAGTTTCATTATTTGAAAATTTCACTATGTCTGATATGAGCAACCCCTTGTGTGTGTGTGTGTGTGTCTATAATATATATATATATATATATATATATATATATATATATATATATATATATATATATATATATATATATATATATATATATATATATATATATATATATAAATAAGAGAATAAGGAGCCCAAAATTCCAGTGTTGATCAGACTCTACTATGTACATTGCTAGTATTTAAAGACAAAAAGCTGCACAGTTAAATACATCTTTTCACCTGCGTGAACAAGTGCTGTTTCAGAGATTACTTTATGTACACTCAGCTTGAAAAGTGCAAGTCAACAAAATGTATCATCTGGCCTCACTGCCAGAGAGTATTTAGAAAGGCACCTGGAAACAGATTTAAAAATTAGCCAAACGAAACAGCTGAGATTCAGAATAAAAACTAACCCAACACTAACACCACATTACCTGGAGCGGGAGTGGTTGCCCAGCTGGTACATGTGTGGGTTGTACTGTGCCATAATGGTGATGGTGTCACACTGCTGGCCAATGATGAGACGAGCTTGCTGCTCTGTAGCGTTCCGCAAGTTGATGCCGTTGTACTGATAAAAGAAAAGTGTGATTAGGGAGAGAATTTTAGGACAGACAAGAAACAGGGACATAGGAACAAGGTATGTGATCAGGCTATTTAAGGCTTTAAGTCATTTGCAGTACTTAGTGAAGAAGACTGTTATGAGAGTTGACAGGGGATTAGCTACAAATCCATATTCTTATTTTTTTTTTTATTTTTTTTTAAAGAAAAGAAATGTGCTGAAGCAATGCATGCTTCATCCTGTTATGTTCCACTGGTGTTGTTTTTAATTAATATGATGCATGAACCTCAGCCCTTTAAAATACATCATGATACTAAACAGAGCTGAAGATCAAGGTGGAATCTGCCTTCATTTTCACTGAGCTTCAACTACTAATAGGAAGTATATCAGTGAGATATCTATTAATACCTTGCTTTGAAACAGATATGCTTAGAAATTGTGTTTTTTGGATTCTCACTCTTATGTTGTTGTATGCCAGTAAAAACGTGAAGAGGGCACAGTACTCTGAAACAGCCCACATGTTGGGGCTACGTTATTTAAAGGGAAGTGACATGCCAAAGCAATGTTAAAAGGCTCCACTACTTTATGTTATACTGATGTAAATCAAACCTATGGAACACACAGTAAGAATGTTTTTGAAGTGAAGAAATATACTCCACCATGTTTGCAGATATTCAGCTAAGTGTTTTTCTTTTTTACTACTTAAACTGTTCATCATCCACAGCTACAGTAAACCCACACTTGATGTGACAGCTTGTGCCGTTATTTTATTTGTGTGAAGAAGAAGACGGGAAAAAAAAACGCATTTCAGCAAGTATTCAAATACTTGGAACTGTGACAGCACTAATGAATACAGTTCTCCAGGAAGTGAAGCCAAACAGAATAAATGTATGGTAGGCAGCAAAATTACTGCGCCTTTGAAGACAGAATATATTAGTGGCATCTGTATTTCTCTGTTTCTGTACTGCAGGCATCTGACCGTATACTCTTATTTATGTTGCTTGAAGCTATGTAACCTTTGTGACCAGGTGTAGGTTGTTCATACCTCCAGTAATTGGTCTCCATACTCCAGTCCTGCCTGGTGGGCGATGCTACCTCCAGTGACTTTAGAGACAAAGATTCCTCCGTTCTCCCCACTGACAATGGAGATGCCCAGAGGCTCTGCACCTTTGTGCACAATAACATTGCGGGGTTCCTCCAAGTATGGCCTGGTGGGAAAAAGGAATTTACATTAATAAATAGTATCACATAAAAGCAGTTACAGTAAGTCACCACACAGGAGTAGGCAGAGAGGGTTTAAAAAAAAAAGTGATGTGTCATTTTGTTAGCTAGGCTGACAAATTTCTTTACAGATCTGGGGAGTTACTTCCTGGCCAAGCTTTTGCTTAAGTTACACAAAATTACATATGGTTCTAAGTCTAAATACATTAGAAATAAAAAATTAATTAATTTAAAAAAAAGCTTAAGTTTTAAGAATGTTTATCCCTCAGTTTCAATACCCCCCAGGCCTGTAATGGATCATCTCTGCAGAGTGCCATTTTATGATCATCCTACAGAAGAGACTGCAGGTTTACAGAGACACTGTGCACAAGAGTGTAAGCTCAGGCATGTGAAATCCTTTCACATGAAGAAGATTTGCATGAACTTTGTGGGCCTTCATAACAAGGTGGCTTTGAACATGGCTTACAATTTTCATATAGGCAGATAAGAAGAGAGAGAAAAAAAAAAAAGGATTAGCAGCCAGAGACCAGGGTAAACAGAGTGGTGGTGTACAAACAAGACCATGACCCAGAAGCGTGAGGGTGAATAATAATAGTAATAATACCATTGCATAACATACATACATATTGCAGACTCAAGGGTGACTTGGCTTAAAGCCAGTAATGCACACATGCGTACTGACTATGTAGTCATCACAGAGCATGGATGCTGCATGCACCCTCTTAGATTCAAATGATTTTCTGACATGGAGGAAGATATGGGTGGCCACATAAACACCAAACCTTTGAAGTTCAAAGTGTAGCTAATCAAGAGTTCTGTGTCCTGAGGCACAAATCATACTGCTGCATGCAAACAACTGTCTCAGAATTACACAGCTCTTTTGGGGTGGGTAAAAAAAAAAAAAAAAAACACATCACAAAACCCCATCTGCATTCCATATAGTGCACATAAACTGCACAAAACTTTTCTGCTCCTCTTTATCCTCTACCAAACTATAACATGTGAACGACGTGGGCTGGGGAGAAGGCTGGGGGCATATCCTTGTTTGTAGCACAGTGAGAAAGAACAAACCTGAGGCTCCTGAGAGAGGAGAACCTCGGCCTTGCAGCCAGAGGAATCCTTAGAAAAGAGCGATTACGGTAAAGAGATCTGGAAATGGAGGGTTGCAGAGAGGCGGGAGGAAGATAAAGAGGAAAAATGGAAGACAGATATCATACAGAGACAGTAACAATGTAAAAGAGTGGTGTTGGCAATAAAATATGCGACAGGGAAGTTAAAGGATAGAAGATTCCAACAAACTAGTAAATCACTGCTTCTTTGAAAAACCGCAAACCTTAACATATTACTATTATGAGTTTTAATAGGATTTCAATCTGAATTTCAATGGAGGGATTGAACAACTCTGACCATGACGGACCTGTTGCCTGGCAACACCTTTTGAAATAATCTAGGAGGATTCTTGAGGGCAGACACAGGCTATATAGTACCCGCTTTCATCATTCATCCAACAGCTACACCACTTGGAGGGGTATTTTTTTGCAGTATATCAGTCCGATAGCAAAGGCCACAGAGATCAGCGTGACACCAATAAAAATTTGTCCCAAAAAAAAAAAAAAAAAAAAATCTCAACAAGCTGGTCACAGACAGCATCTTCTATGTTCTCTATTTAAATTTTCTATCATACCTGTCCTTCCTGCGCTCCCCTATTGGCACAGGGCTGACTGAGATCCGAGGTAAAGTAGAAATGGATCCTTGTGATTGGCTGCTGGCAAACGAGGAAGTCTCCAGATTGAGTGGCGATTGTGGAGGCGTGATGAGACTGGGACTGCTACACTCAGAGTGCGAGAGGGAGCCTGGATTTAGGTAAAAAGGAACAGAAAAGTATAAGAACATTCCTACAGTACACATTGAAATATGAATGCAAATTGAACTTCGTAACATTTTGTGATCCTTACAAGCTCATTAAAAACCTATATTTTCTCCACAAATGCACTAATCTTCATTTTTGCTTTGCTACCTGCAAATGGGAATCTAGTAGCAATGGAAGCTTGGAACAGAAGAAAAAAAATATTCTAGCCACCCGAATTAATCACATCTTGAAGCACCTGAAGAATATTTACACTTGGATGTTATTTTTCTGCCTGAACACAATTCAACTACTGATGCACATCAACACCTGCCCTGTGGTGAAAAAGCTGCACATTGGCAAACCCCTTTCACTGATGATACAGAACTTGGTAAAGCTTTGAATTTCATCTTCAGACTCTTTCAAAGCGTCCACTACTTTTCTTGTGCAAAAGCAATTTGACCTTACTCAAAACATCTATAAAACAATGAAATTAAAACTCAACGTGGTGTGTTGACTGTGTTTTACCAGCCAGTATAGTACCTCTGTCTGAGCCCAGCATGGAGCGGGGGTAGCGTGGAGTAGAAGGGATTTTGATCCTTTCTGTGGGATACTGAACATTATTGGAAGAACCTGACAGAAGGATAAGATAAGAGAATGAATCCTGTGACATTAACAACCAAAAAGACAAAGGGATGTTGAGTTTTTCTGGCCTGTAGGTGTGCGCATGTGTGCGCTTGCGTGCGTGTCAGACTGACCGAGCCGTGCACTGGATGGCAGTGAGTTTGTACCGTGTGAAGCTCTGCTGCTGCGTGATGAGGAGGATTCAGAATAGTCACTCGAGCGTTTCTGCTGGCTCAGGTCCAGGCTCAGACGACCCTGGTGTTGTGGGCTGCACAGAAAGAAAAAGAAACAAAGTTTTATGAGACTGTCATAACTGTAAACACAATACTATGTTTCATTATTATTATTTGAGCAGATTTTTACAACTAATTAAATTGAGTGGCTGGGCTAAATCACAACAGCCCAATATTAAAGCAAAGCAACAGTAGGAAATGTAATTTAACTGTGTCAGTTTGCCTTTGGGAGCTGGATAATTTAAATTATTAGTCATAACAGGCCATATTACAAAACACTAAACTTCCAGTAGCCGGAAGATAAAACGTCATTAAAGCAGAGGTCAAGGAAACTGTGAGCATTTAAAGGCTATAACCTGGTGTGGGTGTGCTGGTGACATATCTGCGATGCGACAGATGGACAGTTGCTGGTATGAACGCGGTGACTGCGCACTGTGTACACTGGATTTCTCATCACGGCCGTCACAGCGGGGCAAGGCGACAGTCCACGATGGGCAGAATCTGCCAAGCACATACACACCACCAGGTTTTAGAAGTTGGAACCTAGGATTATCCTAAGAGCACATAAAGACTGATTTATACTTTAACAGTCTGCAAACTTACTCGGAGGTAGGGAGCCACCGTAAACTGTGGGGACAAAGCCGACACTGTGTCTGTGAGAGCGGCTGGGGGAGGAACGCAGCATGTCCCTGGGCTCAGGTGAATGCTCATCATTAGTGTAGCTCTGATGAACGACAGAAACAAGCGGTTAATAATAAAAAAAAACAAAAACAAAATTAACAGCAGAAAAATAAGCATTATTCAGGACAAATTCTCCACCCTTTGATGATATAAGCACCATATGGGAAAAATGACAACAGATATCATGAGTATATATGATATTGTACTGTGGGACCTTTGTTGTTGCTGATCTGAGATGATTTTTTAACATGTACTTATTTGTATTTTTCTTATATTATGATGAAGTTTCTTGTAATGTTGTGTATTCTTAGACTTCTTTGGTATCCTACACTTACGTGAGGTTTTATGTATGTGGCATTGACTATCCTGATAAACCCATAATTGTTAGTGTTTCTTTGTCCAATTTTTTTCTTGGACATTGAATGGCACCTGTCACTCAACAGGGGGTTATTTAAACAGGTGTGTAGCATTACCTTGTTAAGTCTGAAGAAGGGCCCGAAACGTCACTCTTTTAACGTCATGATGGATTAAATATTTCCCAAGGAGCTTTTTGGTGTGCGGACCTCCTCTTTTGTTTATTAAGAATGACAACAGAAACATCTCATAACAGTGAAATTAACATTTATCCCCAGTGCATTCTCCAGGTATGGTTATTTGAGCTCTTGATTCTGACTCAGCTTGTGCACAGGGTGGTTGTACCAGTGCAAGCCATCAATCACTCCGACACACTGGCAAGAGGCAAATCCCTAAGGCTTTACTCTGTCTGGGCTGTAAATTCCATAACAAAATGGATGCTTTGGCCCACTGGGATGATTTGAAAGGTCCCATTTTGACTTTTTCCTCAAATACATCATATTCTCTGTATTAGAAAAGCTTCTAATCAAAACTGCCCTGGATCGATGTAGGGAGAAAGCAAACAAGTACTTTAGGGGAGCTAGTTTGATTGGAAGAAGAAAAAAAAAAGAAGGGACTCAAAATCTCTACATCCATTTTTGCACATGTGAGGCCTTAAACTTTGAACTCACTTGGAAGGTAGGAAAAGTGATGGTCTGAGGGGTCATCCTACGTCGAAGGGCAGGGGCAGATTTAGGGCGTGGCCTCTTCACCTCTGGTTCCTCCCCTCTGGTGCGGCCAATATCCTCATCACATGACTTCCGTGAGGTGAGGACCTTGCCGTCCAGGAAGTAGTGGTTTCCGTTCCGGTCCCTTTCACGCTCGCTCCTGTCTCTACATTCGCCTGCTACCATGGAGATGGCAGCCTCTCCCTTGCCGTCTGAGGTGATGGTGCAGTCAGAGGCAGAGCTGCTTTGATGTTTGTGTTTGAACTTAAAGGAGTCACTGCGAGTGGGTGGTGTTGGAGGGGTTGGGGTAGGAGTGGGGGTGGAAGAGGAGGAAAGGGACTCTGTCTTTGAAGGTTGTGGTGAGTGAGAAGCTGCAGCGGTAGCTACTGCTGCAATCTGATTGGCTGCCATGTACTCCATTTTAGTGGAAGGTGTTTCAGGGCGTTTGAAAGTGTCTGGATCAAAGATGGACTTCCTCTGCTTGGGTGATTTGTAGATGGAGAGTTGGGTGGCTGCCGAGACTGGACTAGTGTTATCTGGTGCAACCGACATACCTCCCACCATCATCTTTGGCCACGTGCCCCCACTGTGCTTCTTCTCCAGGGTTGCCTCCATGGTGATGCAGTCTGAGGGAGAAACTGGTTCAAAGGGCAAGGAGGAAGGTGCTTTTGTGTAGGGACAGCACTCTTGGAAAGCGCTGGGCCCATACCGGCCATTCCCCAAGTCTGAGGATGGCCGAAGGCTGGTGGCATGGAGGGAACCTGTGGAGAAGGGCTTGCTGATGTCACCGTACATGTCATCAGATTCACCTCTGACCTTTCTCCTCTCCCCAGAAATGCTGCCTGTGCTAGCACTTCCAACATCGGGGCAGAAAATATCAGTCTGTGTCGAGCTGTTGTGTTTGAGATTGCGACTGTTCCTGGAGTGAATCTCTGACAGGTGAATGCGCCCATTTGACTTCTCCGATGACTCTCGCAGACTCTCAAAAATGTTCTGGCCCGATGTGCTGTGAGGGAAAAACTGTAGAGAGAAGTTTAAGGAATTAGCCACACCAGATGAACATACAGAGACAGCATTTTCTCTCTCTTTTTTTAAATGATACACTGACAAACAAAATGGTAACAGTTTTCTCAGTTCTCACAAACTGCACAGCTGAAGTTGTAAAGCTGTTATGTAGAGTACACAGAAGTAGAAAAGGCTTTTCAAGACTTTCAGAGTGAGATGAATACTGGCCCACCTTCATAAGAGAGAGACTGAGAGAGTCCCTGCAGCTCCTCAACAGAGCCTCACACTCTGTCACAGACTTGTTATCCAGAGCAATTCCATTTATCTGCAGAGTGGGGAAAAAAGAACAATGGAAATAAAAGCAGGTCCTTCAACACAAAAGAAATGCACACTTGTCTTTTCTGATATTCCCCTGATGCATTTGTATGTCTTGGGCATCAGTATTGCTACAATAGATACACATCTACAAACACATACAGGTGACACATCTCCTGAACATGAGATTCCTGGACCCTGAGATGTGTCATGTGCTGTTGCGGTGGGAAAACCACAAGAAATCTAGGCCAACACATTTCAGTCTCAACAACCCTCACACTGCCATCTGCACATTCCTTTAGAGCACACCCTTTAACACACAAACAAGGTCAAAGATACTGAAGAGCAAAGTCAGTACTTTATTATGGCTGAGATTTAGCATAAATTATATCCTGGTAAGAACATTATGCTTAAATCTAGAACAAGTGGGGGAAAAAAACCTTGACTTCAGAGCTATAAAGGCTCAGTAACTGGCATTCATTTGCATGCATATTTTACCTCCAAATCAGCACACTGTTCTTTTATTGCAAATACAATTAAGTATCCAGTAAGTCATATTAAAGACATAAGAAAGAAAGACAAGGCACTTGATGAATCTTGAATAGAAATGGTGGCCACAAAGAGTCAAAGAACCACAAAAACAGAAGAAGAAAAAAAATCAGCTAATTGTGTTGTTGCGCTGAGGCCTGCACACAGATCCATAGCAATTTCAACTCTGTAGTGGCAGGTATATCTAACTGTTACCATAATGAAGATGTAGGCAAGTTATACCTCTTGTTTTTGGCTTACTTTTTCAGAGTGTGAATGAACAGCATTAGGGGCTCCAAAGCATTTGTTCAGTGCTCTGGTGGGATTAGCCAAAGCAATGAGTAACAAAGTACCTGTGTGCATGTGCATTTGAAGTATAATGTGAGTGAAGAAGCTTTTCAAACCTTATTATGGGACCAAATATTATCACCAGATTTGACTGGTGATACTATAGATTCAGGTGCATGTATTTGTATATGTGTAATATGGCTCTCATTTCCTTGATCTTAAGTCAAAATGGCCAAAATGCCAAGACTTGTAGGACTTTGGCCATTAATAATGTGACAAGCTAATGTTACAGAACACACACACAAGGCTAAGATAAAATATGATACACTTCCAATGATAAGGTTTTACCACTTACCATTACTTGCTGTGGCTGTAACAAGGTTAGATTGACAAATGAGGTCACTGTGATATGCAGGGGACTGCTACACTGCTAAAAAGATACCAGTGTTTTCTGAGACTTAAAAGGTGGTGCACTTGTTTAATGGCTACATTTAAACAAAGAAGATTAGCATCACATATAAGACCACTCCCCCCCCCCAACTCCTTCTGAAATAGAGCGGTTCATAGTTCAATTTCTAACACTTCTCTCTTCACTTCCCTCCAGGTTAAGTATATTGTAGCTGTGTGCCTGGAGACAGCTCCACCAACCACTGTAGAGCTGCAAGTTTTTGAGGATTTAATCAAAGGAGGAGACTTCCCTCTTTCCACTTCTCACTCTCTCTCTCACACACACACACACACACACACACACACACACACACACACTATCTACTTTTGGAGTGTGGATACTGAAATGGATCAAGGGCTGGATTAGAAACCCAAAGGAACCTCTGAACTTCAGTGTGCCAGACATACAGGTAGGGAGTATTAAAAATATAGAGAGAGGATTTCATAGAAGCTGAAACTAACTCACAGCAATCAGTCTGTCTCCAACTGTGAGTCGAGCCCTCCCTGGCTGCTGGACTTCCCTGGACAATGGCGGCAACAAACACCCCACTTTCCAGACCAATACCGCTTTCTGCGATACAGATGACAAAAGGAGGGCGGTAAACAAGGAAACCACAGTCATCTAAATATTTAAATCCATCTATAAGCATAATGTACCTTTGTGTCCCATAAGGTTGACGTGAACAGGAGTAACCAGCCTTCCTCCTAGGGACTTCCTCCTTCGTACTACCATATTGATCAATCCTCCACCATTAAGGACAGCCTTCACCACCTGCTTCCTGTCTTTATTGGTCAAGTCGATGTCATTAATCTTTAACAGCCAATCATTCACTCTGGAAACAGAGAATGAATTGTGAGGAATTTAATAAAGCCTTAGCCAAATACACTGGACATCTTGTTGAGGCAGCTCATACCTTAATCTTCCATCTGCAATACTTCCTTTGTCCACCCTTGTAACAAAAATGCCACAATCTCCTGGTAAATATGGATCATTTACCCCCTCAGCAATATCAAATCCAAGTGCCTTCAAATCCATGTCATCCTGTGAAGGCAGCAGCATAAATGTCAGTTAGCTCAATCTGAAAAATTCATTTCAATGCCATCATGTTTTGGCAGTCCTTAGAGGTCTGTGGGCTCTCCGGAGATTAGCATTTGACCAATTCAATCTCAGCAATAAGACCTGACGACTACTCTTACCCTGTCTTTCTCAAACTCCACCACCTCTGTCTCCCACTCCAGGGAGTCTGTGTCAATGGCTGAGTCGTGAGAGCTGTGGGCCATTAACTGACAGAAACGGGCCTCCTTCTCCAGCTGGCTTTCCATCTTCTCCCTTAACAAAGGCAGACATCACACACAGAGTCAAAGGTCAGTCACTTGAGGAAGGATGGGCAGAGACAAGGGAAAGAAAGATTAACATTAAAACAAACACACACACACACACACACACACAGACACACACGTGTGCTGACTGGAAAAGATTTTTCAGATGAAAAGATAACGGTTTTTCTGTTTGGCATAAAATTACAGGATATAACACTATGGATAAAGAACGTAGCCTGGCTCAAGCAGGAGTTAGAAATTGTGCAAAGTTTAACACATTTTAACCTTCTTGTTGTTCTTGAGCTTTGTTTCAAAATCTCTCTGCCATGCTCTCATTCTCGCAAACACTTTTCATTTAGAGGTCTAAGGAGTCAAATTTAAATTTATTCAGAAGGAAACTAAAAGTAGATTGCACACAATGCCCCATTGTCAAAAAGATATATGGTGTCCTACTGAGGCGTGCCTTGAGGGTTGCAGTGACATTAAAACCCCAATTGTACATCACTCTCTACTGAGGATAGAGGAAGAAACTCATAGTCACTATATAGAGCATACTCTATACAGAGAAAATAATAGATTACTGGTTAGAGTATGATTTGATAAAGGCATAATACCATCCAACTGGATATAGTTAGATAATATTAGAATTCATAAATGGGAAGCAGAAGCTACTTTTCCCAGAATCTACCTTCCAGCCTTGAAATCTATCACAACCCTCGTTGCAGAACTTTGACACAAAATGATTGCCATACACACTGTAGTCAGCAGAGGGAGCCTTTACACACATTATAAAAACACATTTACATGCAGGGCCTTGGAGACGGTGAGAGACAAAATGTGTGTGTTCAAAACACTGACGCTTTCCGGGATTACACTTTAATCTGGGTGTGTGGAAATGTAGCCAGAAACAACTGCACTACACGATGTCTCAAAAGGCTGAATGTCACAGCTTATGCCCAGCCACACACTGAGTACACCAGCTTATAGATACAGTACCACACACACACACACACACACAAATACACAGCTAGCTGAGTAGAGGCCATATTGTCTACAGTTGCTCAAATGCAGAAGAACTTTCCAGTGATTCCTTACGACTCTTTTTGGCATTCTGTTTTTATAAAGACAAATGGAGAAGGGCTGGAAATGTGGGAATGTCACACAGTGAGGGAGTGAACCCAGGGGAATTCCTCCCCACATGTGGTATACACCTTAACTACTCAGCCAGGGGGCAAAGGCTTATATAAGTTCTCACTCTAGTTGCTTGAATCATTACGACAGCAGGTTTAGAAGACTCACTTTAGTTCTTTAAGCTCTCGTAACGTATCGTTCTTCTGTTTCCTCATATCATCCAAATTCCGCAGGGCATCGGCCAGATCGCTGACTGCCCGGTCCCTTTCTCGCCGTAGGTTGTCACACAGAGTCCTATAAAAAAAATGAGAATGGACATGGTTTATTGTGAGCAGACATAAGCAGATAGTTCTCTAATATGGATCCATTCAGTTTTTTTAAACGTCTTTAAAAACCCATATACAGACTGACCTTATGCTTTCCCTCTCCGCCACTATTTTGTCCCTCTCTTGGAAGGCCCAGTCCCTTCGACATTTGGCCACCTCAGCCTCCTGTGTGGCTTCCTTCAACTCCTGGGACATAGCCTCATACTGTTTCCTTAGCATCTCGATCTCTTTATTGGCTCGTTCCATGTCCAAGGTGGCAGAGTCTTGTTTCTAAGAACATTGACAATAGATGAAAGAAAGTAAACTTTATAACATGCTGTGTTTCAGTTTGTTAACAGACTACCGTTTACAGAACTTAAGATGATAAAAAAAAAAAGTACTTTTTTCAAACAGGCCTTTAATGTTTAAGTATATAACCTGCACAAGGACTATTGAGATGGCCACTTAAGTGGGCAGAAAGAGAATCATGCATTTCCCTTTAACTTTAATTACATGTGTTACTCATGGATCTAGTAAAAGCCTGATGCAGAGCTACCACTCTCCCCTGATGGATAGTTCCTGCTTGTTTTCCAAAAATAAACTGGAAAAGCTTAATTTCTCTATTTTCTTTTTAGGAGACTATAGATGGTTTAGTCATGTCTCTTGTTTATTCTCCCTCAACCAATATTTGTAAAAGTTTCCCAGATCCTTAAAGTCTTTTGTTGTTTTATTTCATTTGGGCAATGTCATCCCAGAGTAAAGACCACAGGCAGGAGCGGGATGAGTGGGAACACATGGGCGGGGATACACAAATGTGCATGTGCACTGGGACACACAGTCAAGAAGCCAAACACTCTTTCACTCATGCACCAGGGAATTTACATTCAAGTGAGAGTTGGCCATCTATAAGTACAGTATACCACCAACTGCACTTGATACACTTGTGTCATGCCACTTCTCTTATTAGCATAAGTTTTGGAATAAGCCCAATAAGTACTTGGCTAACCTAAAAGAAAGTTTAGGAATTTGGTTCACAGGCTATAACAGTGATAAAATATGATACAAAGAGGACATCACAATACAGCCATCAACAGATGCTTCCAGAACTTTTATGACAGAGCAGTGGTATTTACTTGTCTGGCCTGATAGTATTCTCTGAGCAGCTGATCCCTTTGAATAATGGCCTCTGTCCTCTCCTTGCGGGCCACGTCCCTCTCCTCCCGGACCGTCTCGATGTCCTTGCAGGCCTGGCTCAGCTCCTTCTGGGCCTCAGCTTTGTCCTTCACCTCGTGGCAATACTTCTCTAGCAGCTCATTCCTTTCACAGATGGCCCTGTCACGGTCCACCAGTGACGAGTTCAACTCCTATCCCAGAACAAAGGCAGGCAAAATGGAATGAGGGCATCTCAAAACTGTGAGTCATTGATGTGATGTGAAAATATTCTTGGGGGTCTAATGTTGAGTGATCCAGTACTAGCTGCAAATATTTTTTTGCAGTGTTCACAACCATTCATATGTGTGGTTTGAGAAGGTGGATCAGATAACAAACCAACACTTCTCACAGAGGACACAGATTAAACATGCAGTTTTATGGGGTTTGAAGGCTATGGTGAAACTATAGCTGGATCAACTATCAGCTTTGTAAATGTCAGAGTTAAAGCCTGATTCAATTCAGTCTAATTTAGAAAATCATAGTAAGGCAAATATATTACAGTATTGCAGAGAGAAACCCAGAGATTTTCCCAATTTCCAAGTTTTAAAACTACAATAGCTGACTGTTAGCTTAAGCTTATCATGAGAGTAGTATCGCTCATCTCATCCAGCACTTGGCAGAAATTGAACAACCACATCTGAGAATGTTCCTTTCAGTTTTTCATCAAAAATGTCAGATTTGGTGAGTGAAAATGAATCTGTATTTGACAGATTGTAGTATGACTCTTAATTCTGATGTTTTTGGAGCAGTTTATGTTCAGCCCTCATTTTCTCAGTTTGCCAGTAAGACTTCAGTATCCAGAGAGGTCTCAGTTATAAAAGACATACACTTACAGTTGTTTTAACTTGTTAAAAACATTTTACTTTAAAAGCCTAATACCTGTCTGAGAGCCTCCAACTCTTCACTGGCCACCACCCTTTCCGATGAAGTGTTTTTCAGTCGAGCCTCAGCTGCCTCCAGTTCAGTCTGCAACTTGTCTAGCTCCTTGATCACCTGGTCCCTCTCACTCATGATGAGGCGATATTCGTTGAACACAGAATCCCTCTCCTCTTTGTACTTCTCGCAGTCCTTGGCTGACTTCAGCTGCAAGTTCTTATAGCGCGTCACCTCTGACTGCAGCCGCTCCATCTCTCTCTGCAACTCCTTGTTCTGGGCTGAGGACTTGTTCAGCTCCTGCTGCACTGAATCGAACCTGGGAGAGGCAAATGTATGTAGTCTGAGTACAGCTCATAGCAGCCATTGTTGACAGGTGTTGTTACCTCCACTACTTTGAATCAAATTGACAAATTGCTTTTTAGTCCTTTCTGTGTGTTTTATGAATGTGCACATGATAATGCTTTCACCTCCTCATTGAGGTAGAGTACTGCTGTTGGTAGTGCATAGCAGAGTCTCGCTGTTTGAGCAAAGCATCCATCTGCTTCTGCAGCCTCCGGTTCTCTTCCTCTGCTTGCTCCAAGCGGCTCAGGTCTGTGTTGTGGTTAGCTACCTTCTCACTGTAACGCTTGCTCAGGGCGTCGTACTCCTTCTTTACAGCCTCCAACTTGTCCATAGCTGTGTCGTACAGTTTATTTAACACCTCTGATGAGCCCTTCTCACTCATTACCTGGTGAGAACAACAAAAGTGCATACAAAGATGTTAGCAGTGGTCAAAAATGTTAATAGCACTAACCTGCATGTATTTGTTGTACCCCACCTTAGCAGCAGGTGGCATTAATGTGCAGACAGGATTCTCTTTTTGCAGTGCAACATAATCTGGTGTCCACTTAAACAACAGATTTTATAAGGGCAAGTTTATTTCTAGGACTGCAGTTATGTACTTAAAGACAAATGACTGGCCGGCACAGTTAACTGTTTTAAGTACAGAGTGTGCCCTTCAGAGTGTGTTATTTATTCTCTGAGAGACTTTCATTTCTGCAGGTCTTGCTGATATAGTCTTCCCAATTCCCAGGAGAGCTACTGTGACCTGAAGGCTGTATTGACCTCTGCAAAAGCACACACTGCAAATACACTGATGTGGCCGTTACATGGTTTGGGTCAGAGTGCCCTTTGCCCAAGCCAAGCCCTTTTCTTCTGTGTTTGCCCTTTTCAGAAATGCTCTGTATGCATTTCCCTCTGCTTGGCTGCCCTGTGCTTGCAACTACTGCAGTGTCCCCATGGATACTGCGTAAGACAGTACTTCACAATAGTACAATATGGGTCACTGTCCCCTTGCGTTCTTAAGAGAAAGAACGCATTCAGTGCATTAAAAAAGAGGAAATATTGTCCAAGATCCTGAAATGTATGAGATGCAATCAAAAAGTTCTATGACTGCACCTTAAAAATTTTAAATCACCATCATCTTTGAGGTAGTGCCCTTGAGGAGCAATACACTTGTAATCCTGGAATCTTCCCGGGAAATCATGTTTTGCAAGCACATCTCACACACACACACACACACACACACACACACACACACACACACACACACAGTGATGTACCTTTTACACTGTTTCATTTTGGGGAAGAAAAACAAGTTGCATGGAGCCATGTATGGTTAGTAGGGTGTTGGTGCAGGCAAAAACTGACTGTATATTAACATATTATGAGCATGCACAATTCAGGTAATTTGGCCCAAATGTTTGTCCTTAGATGCATCAGGATGTTATAGTAGAATGCCGTGTTAACATTCTGATCCTTGATGACTAATTCACTCTGTACAATCCTGTAAGTGTCAAACAACAACAACAACAACAACAACAACAGGAAGCATGTTTCCAGTCACACTGCGACCTTAACATCTGTGCTCTTGCTCTGAAGTCTGCTCTTGAGTTTCCCCAACCAATGACCATCCAAGGTGCGTCAGTTACTACCCGCACCTTGCAACACGACCATGAGCACACCAGCCTCACATGCTTTCAAAATGATCATAAATGTGTGGTGCTTCAGCACGGGAACAAATAATTACATGAAGAAGCAGTTCAATTTTGTATATGCAGGCCCTACCATCTGCACCATGCCATTGAATCTCTAATATGACATCTGGACAGCTACAGCAGGCACGCACACAGCAGTGTGTCTGTAAGTGGGGTATACCTGCTGTTGCTGCAGTCGAAGGTCCGCCAGCTCTTTCTGGTCTTGACTGTGCAGTCGTTTAAGCTCCTCACAGTTCTGTTTTAGGTGGTTGTGCTCCCGGACAAGTTGGGCATTGTCCCTCCTGAGTGTTTCCATCTCCTCCTTCAGCTGTGCCTGGTCGCCCAAGACACGGCTGTGCAGCATGCTGGAAAGAGGAAGAGTAAACACATGCACATAAAAGCGGATACAATGAATGGACATGTAAATATACATAACGAAGGCAAACGTTGATTACGTTAGGTAAACACAGGCAGAGGATATGAAAGTTCATGTAAATTGTAAAACTAGAAAGTTATTTTATCTACATCATCTAAAATTTATAACCAAAGTAAAATGTTTTTTTTAATTTGGAAAAAAAAAAAAAAAACATCCCGTATTCATGTCATAAGAAGCACAGCCCACACAAACTTTACGTGGCTAAATATTTTTGTAAAGCTAAACTCTCAGAGCAGACATTGTGAAACTTAGAAAATATTCTAACATATGTTCTGCTTCTGTGCTCCAGAACTTTTGGCTGGGCTCACAAGCTATCGGGCTGAATGATTCAAATCGCATAAATGGTTGCATTTTCCAAGCTCTTTTTGGTAGTGCCAATTCACTTTAAACTTGAAAGCTGGCTGTAGCGCCAAGCGATGTTCTTTCAGTTAGGTTAACTACAATACCATGCAAACATTTGTAATAGCTGCAATAAAACTTGATTATTTCTATGCTGAAAAGCAGTAGGTTGCAGAATTTTCATTTCAACAATGGTTCTCAACACAGTTACCACTGACTCTATATGGAAATCTAAGCAACTGACAGGTACAAACTAAATAATATAGATAAATATGAAAACAAAGTCCTTCATTATCAACGAGAAAGGAGAAAATGGGTAGCAAGATAGTTAGCAGGAGGAACACTTACTGGTAGAAGTCAGCCTCCTTTACGGCCTCCTCGCACCTCTTGAGTGTTTTAGTATGCTGGTTCTGGAGAGACTGCAGGTCTCCCATGGCCCTCATGCACTGACTTTTCAGACGCTCATAGTCATGACTGGCTTTGGAATTTGGCCTTACGGAGAAAGGCAGCAGGGAATCAAATTTTTATTACACAACCCTTGGATGATAGCATGCCCAAACATACAGATAAAAGAGCTGGCCTTCTCCTTGTATTCAGATTCATAGGAACGGCATGTTTCACCTAACAACACTTTAAAAATATGTATGGATTAGCCTTGGTATCATGTGTTGCACCTCTCTTTACTAGAGCACATTAAACTTTATTAAGCAGTCAGTGTTTGTGCACTCTCTCGGCAAAGCAGGGTCAACATTTTTCCAGACAGGTGAGAATTATTAAACATGGCAGCCAGCGCTGAAGACACTGACATCAGAGGGATTTTAATGCCCGAAAGAAAGTAAACAATAGCAGTCAGACTGTGCTGATTCAAAGAGCAATCAATCCTAGATTTGATGCTTTTCATTTAGGCAGAAAAAGGAGGCATGCATATGAAGACATTTATAGCCATCAGCCAAAATTAAGTGTTACCAGGAGATAACGAAAAAACAAAAACAGTGACAACAACGAAAACTTGGCAAACAGGCCAGGATTTGCACCTGCAGTCATCGAAGGTGGTCCCAGGCGATGCCAACGCCAGACGCTTACGAAGCTCATCCCGCTCCCTGGTCACTTGGCGAAGCTGCAACAAGATGGAGTCCAGGTTGTCACCGGAATGCCGGTTGTCGTTGATAGCTGGGGGTGGGGAGGATGCTTCACCATTAACAGGCGAACCTGCAACAGCAAGCACATTACTGAAGACTAGGATTATTTATCACACACTGGATGAGTTTCCTTGCACAATATGTTTCATCATTAGGAAGTTGCCTAGAGGAATTTTTAATTGCCTGCCCACCCAGAGAAGTTTTGGCCAGAGAAAAAGGACAAAGAATTTTGAAAATTATTTCTCCCCAGTTTTGTTCATTTATTCAGGGATCATATACATTTCTGTGCATCAAATAACCAAAAATAAGAAAATGCACAGATTTCTGTCAAATAAAGTAACGCAGACATGATTTACTGTGTAACGACAGATCACGCTTACGCACAATGTCACTCTCAAGGGCTTATTCTGAGCCAGGAAAAACCCTCATATACAACTGTCCAGATATCACTGAATCCATTTCCTTCTCTGTGCTTAAAAAGAAAATCTAATTTAAATATTATAACCCATCAAAAAAGGGAGATGTGGAACTTGGTGAAGCTCAGAGAGTGCTACCAACTTTAGAATTAAGAAGCAAAAGTCCCATCCAGCCATGAATGCAGCAGCTGGTTGCTTTGCATTTCCTTTTATGATATGCAGGGTTTTTTCTGGAGACAATTTGCCATAAAAGCTGCTGAAATTTACATTAGATTTATAAGACTTCTATAATCTCAGACATGAAAAAAAGAAGAAGAAAAAAAAACCCAAAGGGATTATGCTGTATCTCTGGTATTTTCTTAACAAGGTCTCAGGAGATTTATTTTTAATTAAATTAAGCCATGTGTGTATACACAAATGTCTGCAATGGAAAATCAAATCCACACTAAAATCTTATCGTATTTTCCAGAAAATTTAATGCTCTTTTCTCTGGATTTATGTTTTGATTTCAAGATCTAGTGTTTCAGTTCTACCGGGTTTGAGATAAAATTCACTACGAGGATTTTTCAGTGACAACAGGGCCATTCTCTTTTACCAAGTGTCACTGACTCTTTGCCAGATACACAGATCCTTATAAATTATATACCATTAAGGGTCACGTTCAGGGTTGTTTTCTTTGAAAGAACAACCAGGGCAGGAAATCTGGGGATTATATTCATCTTCGACTCATTTTTTTGGACCTTTTGGAGGTTTATGTAACACAGCTGAGTCATTTGGATCTTTGTCAAACCTAGAGAAAGGCAAACACGGCTTAAGGAACAGGAGATATGTGGCGAGTGCCCCAATAGCAGGTTTAAAGGAGAAACCGTGAGATCCTGAACTGTAACACCACAGGAATTACGCTGTATCAGTGTAAACAGCTTCCCAACAGTGCTCGGGATCACATAACCAGTGTGACTTGACATGACAAATAACTTCTTAAAAAGGCATCTAGGGTAGTAATACATACCAACACTACTGAGGGAACTGCTGCTTTCTGAGTCGGAGGGCATTGTGGAGAGAACACTGTATGTGGAACCTGCCAAGAGAAGAGATGCATTCAGACTTACAGCACTGACAGAATGATGAACCACTTATACAGAGGCCTGAATTAATTGCCAGTAAAATGTCAAATGAAATGAATATTGCACAGCTAGTGCCATATTCCCTGCACAGCTGTATTATAAATGCGGTGCTGGGTTTATACTTAGAATAATAACTTCAACTCTCCTCCTTAGCGGCTCTATATTATCACTCCAGACCCCTGTCGTCATTAAACCTCCCTTCTCTCACTGTGCACTCCGCCGTGCTTTGATGTATAGTCCCTGTATGTTTCTGCTACACAGGCAGAATGTCACAGCTGAAATGGGATTTTCTCTTTTTATGTCAAGCACATAGAGTGAGTAAGAGAAAGAAAGAGAGCGAGAGAGAAAGAGAGAGGCAGAAAATGATTCTCTATCTGAATAGCTATACACACTGTTAAGCTAGGGGATATTTCACACAGGCTACCACAATCCATAGAAAAGACTCTGCAGATCCCCATTATAATGCAGAGTTCCTGCTCCAAAGGGTAACGTAAACATGGCTGACAACACAAACTGCATTTTTAAAAGATATATCTTTGACTTATTGCAATGTGCATCATCCATTGCCCTGTACAGCTTTTTTATATCAACTAGCCAGATTTTTCAAAATAAAAACACTGGGAGTAACAGTCATCTCACAAATATTATATTTAGTAATCAGTTGAACCAGTAACAAAGTGAAAATAAAATCATGCAAAAAAAAAAGCAGCCAGCTGCAAGTGATTAAAAATAATAAATTGTCTAACTTTGTAGTACCAGCGTCACAGACTGTGCAAGTAATCGAAAAATCTGATTTGTAAAAATACCGATACAACTACCGATGTAGTTAGGGCTGCATCAAATAACTGGACTGAATTTTTTATTATATATTATGATAAGATAATCCTTTATTTGACCCACACTATGGGAAATTTATGAAAAAAATATTATATTATATACATACACTATTGGTAACAGACCAAATCCTCATATTGGAGAAACTGGAAAAAAAATATTTCTAGCAATACTAAAATGGTCCTGTCTGCACTGTTAAAGTGGAAAAATTTGAAGCTGTCTAAAAAAAAAGCACAATGAGGCACAGATAATACTAATCTGATGTGATAAATGAAAGCCAAACACACAGGGTTTGGGAGAACAAGGGATTGGTAGCTGTCAGCAGCAAGCAATAGACGCCAACGGTTCTAGACCTCCATCTCTGTCCTTGCTTCCCCACTGGGTTTAGCTTCAGCTCTGGCTCCAGTCCTCAATGTGTGACAAGGCCAAGCCTAATTAACTATGAGCTCTGTGCGACTGAGCCACTCCATCTTAGGCCCACGCAGACAGAGGAGAGGGGGGGCAAGAGGAGAAACATTGAGAAGGCATGGAGCAGAGGAGGACAGATAAAAGGAGATATCTCTTGCGCGACTTTAGTTAGGCTAAGGAGGGAGAGAAGTAAGGGGAGAGACTGTGAAAATAGAGAGAAGCAGGGCGGAAAGGCTTTTAATCTGTTCTGACGTTCCCTGATGCTCAACACTTTTACTCTGCAAAGTGCTCGGAGCACACAGCTTTGATTTCATATTGTTCCATCTTACACAATGAGCACTACTGTAGGGTTGCACAGCATTAATTCTCTACAACCCAGCTATGCAAAAGGCTCATGTGCATTTCCAACGAGGCCACTGAAAAGCAACCAAAAGCAAGAACTGGCTTTTTGAACCCTGTATGAGACTGATAAGGTTTCATACTAAAACTCATGAGCCAATGAGAGGTACAGCTCTAAAGCTTTATAAAATAAAGAACAAAAGCTCCAGTTTTTGCCTTTTCTGTGCACAGAAAAAGCCTTAAAAATTTAAATTCTAGGGGAAATCCAATCAAGTGGTTAGGGTGCATGCTACACATGCTCTTTGCACCTGGCTCCCTGGTTAAACTCCCAGTCAGTCAGACCATTACTGTAGGTGATTTCGCTGCTCTTTTGCTAAACATCCATCATTTTTCTTCTGCTTGTCCTATATAACATATAAATAAAGGAAAAAAATAATAAATTCTTCAATATTGCATTTTGTGATTTGGAAACCAAATTAAAATCCAAATAATCTCCAACTCTGAGGGCACTCACCAATTAACAGGCAGCTATAATCCCCAGACAACCAGTCTAGGGCAATACTCTGTTTCTCTCAACCTGATTTGACTGCAAGGATAAATACGTGTAGCAGAATTTGTATATTTTGATCAATTAACTCCATAAGCATCACGACTGCAGTATGCGATGCACAGTAGGTAGACATGAGCTATCTGCTGGTCAGTGGGACAGCAGCATTAGTATTTTCCTGTAGCTTTTAGACATTGATACCAATTAGCACCAACCACAATCAGTGAGGCTAATCATTTGTAAACATGTTCACTGCATCAATAAAACAGACATCCATTAGGGTCGCATAGATCTGATGGTCTGCAGAGGGAGAATCTGCTTGTTTCTGCCAATAACAGGCACACAGGACAGATGAGACCTGAAAGAATGCATTCAGTCTAATAAATACACAGGTTCCATCCAGAGCTATTATATATGGAGGTGCACAGATTGTGAAATTCTTGACCATTCCCAATACAGAAAATTAATATAACAATTCAGACATTGCCAGTTTTTTGGGGTTTGCTGTTGGTTTTTGTTTGCTTCAAACAACCAGATCATGTTCTCCTGGACATAAAAGAAGATGGCATATGCTGCTATAGTGGAGCTGGATGAGAAGAACAGCAAAAGAGGAGAGCATGAAAGTTTGGAGCCTGTTGGAGGGGAGCCTCATTAAAGAAAGATACAAACTCTGGCTTCTACAGTTGGCTGAGAATAAATTATTCATCAATTCCAGAAAATTCTGACAATAAGATTGTTTCCCCTTAAGTAAAAGAACATTATTATCACTGAAATTGGATCTTTGCTGCTTTAAAATCCTTTTCTTTTTAGAGCACGTTGACAAGCCTTGCTGCTTCTGATTTGAAGCAAGCAAGGCATCTTGATATTTCAAAGACCTCTACAGACAAACATTCTGGGGCCACTTGGTAAAGGAGCAGCATTAGCATTCCAAAAATAATACAGCATGCTATTCTTCATTAGCCACTGTCAGTTCTTCTCACCATCTGTGAGCAACAATGATTAAAACAAAGTTGAGGCTAGCAGAGTCCAAACAGTTTGTGCCCTTTCTACTTCACTGTCCTTAGCTTCACGGCCATTTAACCACAGAAGCACGAACAATAGCAACACTAATAACATGGTTGACAAGAACCCACTTATTTTACAGTGTGCTTAACTGAGGCTGAAGGATGTGTTAGCACTAAGTCAGAGAGCAGAAAATCATTTATGCTGGGCATGCCAGACCCATCCTGGCTGTGTTTCTGCACACAGTAAGAACAATGTTATTTAAATTAGTGATTACAACCCCACCTACTATATCATTATACTGGTTTCTGTTCCACCACTCAGGATATGCACAGATACTACTGATCAAGCCTTGTCCAAACCTCCCTACCCCTATTCAGGGACCTTCATAAAGTAGTGGGCCAAACCTCTGGTGAGGTACTGACACCACATGCAAAAATTCTGGGAATTGAGCCAGGTGAGCCTTACTGCTGGGGTAAAGGATCGATCATCTGATTTAAAAAGCCTACAGTGTGCATAAACATGAAGATGTCTAACATGATGATGCCATGAGCCAGAATTACTCCACCGCACGCACAATGCCTGACTCACAGCTCTGTGTTCCTCTCAGCTTGGCCAAGCCCACCCACCTTTTTCCACTGACAGGCCTGAGTCTGCCCTGTGCTGTGACTCAAAACAAGATCTGTTTTACTACTGACCAAAAGGTAAGACCAATCAGATACAACCATATAGTAATCATAATGTGTGTGTGTGTATGTATGTGTGTATATATATATATATATATATATATATATATATATATATATATATATATATATATATATTAAAAAAAAGACTTGTCAAGTCTTCTGAGCAGTGCCAACATCTAAAAACATGCCCCCTAGTGCTATCCATCTCAGCCCATTATGAGCAAACCATAATGTGGTTTCTTTTTGCAAAGAGCCCTAGCTCAGCATAAATGACACATCATTTGTTTTAGAACAGCTTGCCCGTGCCAGGGGTTTGGTCAAAAAGAAAAAGGTGTAAGATAGAGCCCAATACAGATTTTTAAGGGGAATGCCGCTACTGATTTGAGGTAGTAAAAAATTCTTCTACCAATGCATACACACAACCGTATGTTGCAGAGGGTGGGATCTTTTTTTTTTTTTTTTTAAATGAACTCTTTGCAATTTAATATTGCTCGTGGTTGTTAATAGCCTGCCAATAAGTTAAAAGTACTTACAACCACTGTTATTGTCTTTTTTATTTTACCCCAAATACGTAGAGTACGGCTAGTATCAATCCTGACCATACCTATTCCTATCTGTTACATGCCTCAGCAAGTAAAAAACCAAAACACTGCTTGCATGGGAAAAACCCCATTGCTGTAATTTTAGCAATCTTGGTGATGCTCCCTTCACATTTAATCACAGGGAAGCACGTGTTGATTCATTCATTTTGTGCTGAGGTAACTGTGATTAAACTACAATTTTTTAAAAAAATTTTTTTTATAAATGTCAACAAGAGAAAGGAGAAGAAAAGAACATATAATCATTTTGCAGACCTACAGATGTGGTAGGTAGGGTTTTTCAACTGTATACAACAGTTCTGGGCAAATAAGCTACGCTGCTGTCATAAAGTCTTTGGCAATATCAGTGTTTTCTCACGTATTCCTTACACATACACTGCCTGAATGCAGTAGAACTACCAGCAGACACAAACCAATGCTCAAACTTTTGTCTCCTTTGTTCTTCCGACATTAAAAAGCATATGCACCAATTAATTTAAAAGAAAAATAACAACTCACCAACTAACAACGACTGTGCATCATCCCTCATTCTTTTCTAATCTACAATAAGAGGAGGAAGCACACGCAATAATGATCATTATCATGATTATTACAAGTTAGGTTCGACCCAAGATCACATGACAAAACAACAATACAAGCTGATAGAGAGAAAGATAAGACACCATAATGGAAAGAGAGAAGGAGGAAGAAAAATATAAACAAAGAAAATACAGCACAGCAAAGAATCCTGTTGCAAAGAAAGAATTGAGGTAGGGATGGTTAAACAAAAAAGCTGTTCATTTCCATGACTTCATAGTGCTGGTAAACATTTAGACCCTGGCATTTCCTCTGCTGTGTGGGGTAATTAGGAAATGAAGAAACATGTGTAAAATGTAGTCCTGTTCCACTACACAGCCACCTGGCAGTGGTTCTCACATTCAGTGTCAATAAACCCGCCATCAGATATTAATGCTAGTTAAAGAGAAAAAAAAAAAAACATGCAAATTTTACATTAACAAGTTTCTGTTAGAAACCAGTAGAATTAAATGGGAACACCACCAATGACCCAGAGGACATAATGAGGTCAGCCTCATTACTGTGCATCGCTGGCTTTGATTAGTGATTTATTGAGTTAATACTGACAAAAAACCCTATACCATTAAAACTGGTAATTACAACTCAACTAAGGCCCTGCAACTAATGATTTCATCATTTTCTGTTGAATGACTAGATTATTAATTGACTAAATGTTCTAACATTAATCAACTGCACACTATTCACTTCCTTAAAGTTACAGCATCAGGACAGCCTGCCTTGCTACTTCATCTCACCAAAAAAAAAAAAAAAAACACTTTTTCTTGTGCACTTGCGCTGCATTCAGCTGATGCCAGTACATATGCAGGGAAGAGGAGAATGGCGTAGCAGTCTAAAACCTCTGAGGAGTGGACATATGGATATAAAAATATGGAATGAAAAGATGGGAACAAAATAAAGTGCAAACTGTGTTCAGGACAGGAACAACTGCATTATACTCCTAACACAACATAGTCTTTCTGCACAGACAGCACGCAAGCATAAAGCTAGCAAAGAACCCAGGGTGATGTTAGAGCCGGCGTATGCCGACCCCAAACCAGCAGCCAGAGCCTGATCTTCAACAGGAAACAGAAACAGTTACCTGTCCGGCTTGTAGCATCGTGGCCTCAATTTCTACCTGCACATGTCTCTACAGGAGAATCACAGCGGTGATAGCTCTGAAGTCTCTTTAGGCTGGCTTTCAACTTTGGTTTTTGTTGCCGACTTTGTGCTCATACCTAAGCTCTAAAAGAAACAGCACGTGTGTCCTCATTAGGATAGGGATTTGTGTCAGTGTGTGGGATTGTAGCTTAAGGTTTATATTGTTAACTGTAATTATATTACAGTGTGTTTCAGGTTGTTTTACGGAGCAGCGTAAAAGTAATGCAAGGAACAGTGTAACAAATCACTTTCTCCAATAATTAAGTAATGTACTGCATTACTTTCAAGAAAATTAACAAGTAATAGGTAATACATTACTTTTTTTTTGAGTAACAACCCAAACACTGGTCGCAGGAGACAGCCACGGACAGTTGAATTCCTGTTATACTTCTTTGAAGTCCACCACCGGATGCATACATACTTCATGCATCGCAAAAAAACAGGCAGGCACGCATAGGTCTGCACGGATCCTTACCGACTGATGACAAAAATTGTCAATTAGATTCAAGCAGTCTCGCATGCAGAAGTATAGGCTTCAGGTGCATTGATGGGAATCCAAGGAAGTGCAGTGACAAGCTGAAAGTCATGTAGGTAGGCAGGTCTCATATTTTGGCAAACAGTTCTTTTCTGTTAACACTGATTCCCATAGTCTGACACAGGGACCAGAGTACTGAAACACAGGCCACATTCTAAATGAGCACTGTACTTGTAAATATACATGTCTGCATTCATAAAATATATGTGGGACCTGCTTAAATACTGTCAATCACACCTAAGCAGAAACGTCACATAAAAAGGAGCTGAACTGATGGCTTTCTCTGCACAACAAGAACACAATAAGAATGGAGTAAAGCAGACTGAAGTACACCGGTTGGTGAAGGGAAGGAGAGTGGGGTGACAAGGTAAGTGGCAGTGTGCGTCACGGAGTGACAGACACTGACAGAAAGCGACGGAGAAAGTGAGGTCAGGTCCGGCCCATGGGAGATATTTAAGGGCAGTGGCCATGACAGAAGAGTCGGGGTCATAACTCATTCTGTCTGTCCACAGTGCTTTATGAAGTGGGACAGAAACTTGTTGACAGAGAGGAGACACCCCCCCCCGCCCAATAACACAAAACACTGGCCTATGTCCTAGGCTGTTGTACACAGAGCAAGCTGCTGACTGGGCACTTTGAGCCTGCTCAACTTCTCAACAAAAGGCCTGTTGTCTCCCGCTGTCTTGCTCCCTCTTTCTATCACCCTCCTCTGTCTCTGGCGTGTCCTTTTACTTAAGTGTGCAGAGAAATTAAACCACTCAGTGGGGGAAAGATATATAATGAGTCACAGAAAGAGAAATAAAGTTAAAAGGAAATGATTGTGACTCAGAAAAGGACAATACAGCATGGGAACAAACCCAAAACAATGATAAAGCAAAGGCAAACAGACAGCAGAAGACTGTGGACGTTGCATCTTGTCAGGAGATTTGTGTTACCCTCCTCTCGCAGTGTATTTAAATCATTGTCTCAGACCCTCGAATCTGAGAAGAGCGGGGGGGGGCACAGGTACATCTTTTCTATTACACTATTCTCTATATAAATTACAGTCTGCATAGATCAAATCAAGCCACAAAATTAAAATGATTGTTCCCAATGCATGGATTTATGAAATCCATTCAGTTTATTTAAAAACAAAAAAGTCTCCCTAAACTAAAGTGATGCTCAATATTCTCAGGGAATCTCTGCAGTTTAATGAGAATTACAAATTTGGTCAAAATTGGTGAGACAGACCTCCCCTAGAATATAGATGCACAAAAACAGGCTAAATAATGAATGATTTGTTTGCATGTTCTCTACAGCCAATGCGCTGCAGTTTGCCAGTGAAACACTAATAATTTACAGATCCCAAGCTTTAAACAATTCAGCACTTATGCGTGCATCTGTATGTTTTTCCTTTGGGCTGAGGATGCTTCTTTGGATGACTTGATGTGTGCGCGTGTATAGAGGCTCAGCTGGCACAGGAGGCACATCTGAGAACAAAAGCAGGCAGGCAGCCTGAGAGGAGGACAAGTTGAGAGCAGGTTGCTATCAGCAAGACTCATCACACTCATATTCCCTCTCTTCACACACCCTGCGTTGTTCACAGATACACCGCAGCTTTGAGGATTTCATCCTTATGTGCCTTTTCTACCAGATTCTCTGCCTGAAGGTGTTCCGTGAGCAGCTCGTCTTCAGTCTCTTGCAAGAGAGTGAAGACAAGTTAAAACATGGTAATCGCATCATCCGAATCAGTATATTAAAAGATAATAAAGAGGACATTAAAGAGAAGCACAACACTTGAGTCACGGCAGAGAGAGTCAGAAGTGTGGCAGCTAATACAGAGGACTGTAGAAGAACGATAAAGCGTCTCACAGAGAGAATTTACACCAGAGAGAAGAGAGTAGGGCCTAATCCTTTGTTGAATAACCACAGGCTGACAAGCCAGACTCACTACTTGTGCTCACTCTCTCCTAATACAAGGCAGGTCAGCTCTGAGGCCCAGTGCTACAGTCTATAAAGGTGTGTGAAGAAAAGCCCAAATCTAGATTGCCAAGTATAGCCAAAGACAAACAGACCAGATCAAACTCAGCTACTCACAGGTAACAAACAGTGAATGTATTTCTTAGCATGTCAGCAGGAGTGTTAATCTGCAGCAGCAACACTCAATACAAGGAAGTAATAAAGCTCAAGGAAGCAGTAGTGATCCAGTCAGCAAAGCAACAAGACACAAAATCAGCATTGCCTTCTAAGGTCTGCTTGCTGGTAATAAACCAAGGCATGCTACAACTTGGCAGTAGTAGACTATGGACACAGTTGTAGCTGTTTGAAACAGGGCCATGTCATGTTATATTCAACATAGCCTGCACTGGCTTTTTACATGCGAAATATGTCAAAGACAAGCATGGTGCTGCATCTCTTCTTCAGTTTTGGCTCTCAAGGCTCATCCTGCATTCAGGCCCTCGGGGCATGACACTGTTTGTCAGCCACTGGCTTTGGTTCGTTCAGGACACAGAGGTAGAACAGAGCAGAACTAGACGAGGCCCTTGCACTTGGTTGCCCTTCGTTCCTCCGTTTAACAACAACCCGAAACACGCTGTCAGTGGAGTGGCTAACTTGCGAGGAGAGCCAAGGAAAACCAGGATGAATGCAATGAATAAATACTGATTAAAAATACACAACATTAATGCACAACTGGAGAGAAATCAGGTTTTGTGTTCAGAATGCTTGGTGTGGATTTCCTCTTCCAAATGGGAAGGTGGACTGATGCAGACCAATGCTTTAGGCATGGGTAGGCTGCATGCACACTTCGCGTGTACAGGTACAGACCAACATGTGAGTGGTACACCCGTTGTCATGGAAACAACTCAGGATAATGTAATGTACCATAACCATAGCATGCCACTAATACCACGAGAAACTGTGGTGGTTATTGGGGGGATTTGACTCTCTTTAAACAGCACACTGGAATCAACACTTAAAATAGTCACTTGTCAGAACCAAATCTCCAGCAAATGCATTTATTTTATTACATTGTATAGTAGAGACTGGGGGAGGGCTTGATGGCTGTGAGCAATGACAAAAATCCTGGGCTGTACTAGTCATTGCTTGTGCATTAGATGTGCAGCCTACAGTTTAGCAATACGTAACTGAACGAAGTAGATCATATTGAAATA
>JAMQGT020008157.1:0-86105 GCA_024447675.2 Pterophyllum scalare
TGTTATGTTATCATCTCTGCTTCGGTTAGACTACGTATTGCTCTCACAAATATTTAGAAGCAGCCGCCGGAGTCAAGAATCATGCTGTTACATGAAGACGTCATAGCTGCTGAGATACATAATAGAAATGTAAGAACAGAGTCATCACTTGATATGATATTCTTTTTTGAATCAATCACATTTATGTTGTTCATACAGTATATACAAGAATACACAATTACCTTACGTCTGACTGTGAAAACCATAATACTCAACGGTTACAGTGGCCAACAAGAATCCCAACTACATAAATCAGTTAACAAGTCAATTAACAAAGCCGGAGATGTTTAAAGGTAAAGCAGAACAAAAAAAAAAATAATCAGAGTGTGCAAATGTTAAGTTTATGTGCACTGAGTCTCTACATATCTTTTCAACACACCCTGAGCTTAGATGAAAACAAGGTGACACTGTGGGATAAAACATTTTCAGGAATGTATGCTACACTCAGTTGGGCTAATTGGAATCCATACTAATTAATGAAAGGTGCAGGCTGGCTGTTTTCTAAGGAGAAGAGAGGGGTGAGGAGCCTGTAGCTGCTTTTGTTGGACTCTCTGGGATTTACTACACCTTTACACCTTGCAGGGCTTGCTGTGGATGCCCAGCTGTACCTGTAAAGGCAGTCTGAGTGCTGTTGGCTTTGCTGCAACACCGGCGAGTTGGCTGAGGGGCTGGGATCACCAGGACAGTCACTTCTTCAGCTGGCTGAGGGGGCATTGTAGGATGTGCTGGGCAGGCACCCTCTAATACGCAGGTCAGGGGTGTTTAACAATGGCGCAGGCCCGCTCTCATTCTGGCTGCGGACTGGAGTTCCAGGAGAAAAAGCTTGGAAGCTTGAAGAGTGAATCTCTGCGGCCTGGATCTGGTAGGGTCAAGGTCTCTGGAGCTGACTTCTTCCTGGGTCGCTCTTTGGGCACCGACAGGAAATCAGGCGCTTCGGTGGAGAGGGGAGTGGACGGGGCGCTGTTGGGTCCACTGCGGGTGCTCGATGGCAGGGGGTTCTCTGAGATGGAAATGGTAGGGGGAAAGTGCCAATCTTCAGGTTGGTGGCTTCCTGTGTGGCACGTTCATACTCTCTGACTTCATCCATGGTCATATCTGTTGGGTTGGAGCAGAGACATAAGAGAGACATTTCAGTTGGGATGGGGGAAACAAAAATTTGGAAAAGTCAGCAGTACTAAAAAGAAACAGCTGGAGGGACATGTTACAGCTAATGAGGTTATCTGGCTACAGGTCAGTATGATTGGGTATAAAAGAGCATCTTAGAGAGGCCAACCAAACCAAAGGTCCAGGAAGTGGTCTCCTCAGTTCCCAGATGTTTGAGGTTAAAAGAAGAGGGGATGTTACACAATGGTAAACATGGCCCGACCCAACATTTTTGTGATGCATTATGTTCTATTGTTATGTCACTGAGGTAGGTAGTGGCATAATCAGTTAGCTGAGGTGTCACTTCAGGTGACTGGAGTCATTTGTCTAGTGTGTGAAACATTTTAATGCTATCATTTGACAAATAATATGGCTTCCTTTGTGGTTAATTTTACTAACAGTCCATTCAAGAAGTCTTTTTTTTGGTATTCTAAGGTGAAGAACAGGTATCTGTGTCTGTGCACTCTACCCATACAGCCTATGGATGCATCCGGCTAAAAAACAAACAAACTTACTAGTATTTAGCTGATAACTTCATACTCTATCCTCAGATCCAAATATGATCATTTATGACTCCAAAAAGACCAGATGGAAACAGCCATAATGCTGAGAACTGCTAAAAGTGATAAACAAATGGGTGATGTCATGCTGGCAGTGCTCATCTTTTACATACAGCCTGTGATCTTCACCTTAAAATGAAATGATTTATGTGACGTGGGTGTTATTCATTATCTGACTGCAATCTTGAGATGAGTCAGTGCTTACACATGAAACTAGCCCATGTTTTCTAAAGACTGCCATCTCCATCTCCTGCACACTTACCAATCCACTCATCAACCCAGGCAAAGGCCTGCCTGTGTCCTAAAAGCAGCACGTCTCGGATCACCTGAGGAGAATTTAAAGAAAAAAAGAGAGAGAAAAGAGAAGCAAAGGAGGCAAGATCACAGGAAAATGAATTCAGACAGGGGCAGAGGCAGGAAAGAAGTTCAAGGAGAGAAGGTGTGAATCAGACTGCGTTTACTCCAAAGGAGAGAGTTTCACTTCATTTTGCACTGCAAAATTCTTCTCTTCACCCCTAGAGTATTTTGATTTATGTGAGTCACTCCTGGTGTTAGCCTGTGAGTAATGAACCTGCCTATATATGTGTGCGTGCACTCAGTGAGTGCGTGTGTGTGCATGCGCCTAGGGCAAGGATAGTACAGGGACAGCTGACCAGAGGGACAGATGCTGCAGCAAAATGGATTTGGGAAACGGGAGATACAAAGTTTAAACTCTGCAGCCAAGGAAAAGGGAGGTGTTGCTGCAAGGCAAGCTGTGGGATGTGAACAGGACAGATATTGTAGAAGGTGATAATGGAACTGTTGATTTGGCTCACAGCCGTGTATCACATCTTTTCAGAGAAGAAAATGGGATGCCTCTGGCACTGACAATGATATAAGCTGGCTAAAACTCATCTAATCACCCCCCCCCAAAAAAAAGGTTTCTCCTGACCTTGTGTACAAACTGTTCCACACGAGTTTGTAGGCCCCAGACTTCAAATTTGACGGTGACCAGTTTGTAGGAGCACATGATGGGGTCTTGAGTGTTGATCCATCCTTCCTGCAGAAGCCCCCGGTTCGTCTTCTTTGACTTAAAATACCGAAGGTCCTACAAGGCCACGAGATAGCAAGTTCAGAAAAACTAATCATTTTTCCTCAGGAGATAAGAATCTTATGTCAATAATCCTCATGAAATTTGCATAAGAGGATTTTTAAAATAAGTTTTCCAACCAATACTTAACTAAAATAATATTTCCTGTCATTTAATCTCTCTCACACACATCAATTTCTTCCTCTCTCCCTACAGGACAAAATCATCTGCTTTTATTATGAGGCAAAGTATAGCTGAGCAGCACAGTGGGAGTCTCACAAACTTCA
Organism: Pterophyllum scalare; assembly: GCA_024447675.2. Taxonomy (NCBI): domain Eukaryota; kingdom Metazoa; phylum Chordata; class Actinopteri; order Cichliformes; family Cichlidae; genus Pterophyllum; species Pterophyllum scalare. The sequence goes on from JAMQGT020008157.1 coordinate 3,099, forward strand.
CATGCATTAATCACTGCTCCCAGTGGACTAATTATGCTGTGATGCTCATTTGTCTTAGAGTCATGCATCTGAGTGTGACAGAGTGTCTCTATCCCTGCTGGGAAAGCACTTGTAAAGGAGGTGGAAGAAGTTTGTAGCATTTGTCTGCATATAAAATGTGTCATCAAGTGTATTGAGAGAGGGAACGATGAGAAATGCTAATGAGAGATTAATCTGTTTTAAGCACATTTTTAATAAGCAAATAGCTCTCTAAAAGATATTTTACTTCACTTGCTTTTTCTTCTAGTTTTGCTGAACAAATTTCATCAACCACAGCTTGTATTTCCAGAAGGTTTAAAAAGTGAATCCAAAGTCAAAATAAATTAAATTGAATGTGTGTTCTTTCTGACAACCAGCAGGGAGCAAATCCTCTGGTTAGAAAAAGAAGTTTGGTTCTATACACAGTCATGTTTCCACTGGATTCTATGCAGTTCTGTGGATAAACTAAGTACACCCTTAGTGCTTCCATAGAATCTAAGAGGGTAAATAGCGGCCATGTGCTGCTAATCAAATGCACTTATTAGCTGGTCATCAGACGGAGTGAGCACCTCTACAGTATAAAAGCAGAAGTTTTGTCAGTTTCCAGGTCTGGACCATTCAGATGTGTACCACACAATGCTACAGTCTTCCCTGGTGTGGACATCCCAGTAAATCTAGTAAACCTAGATCAAACTGCAATGCCCAGAGAAACTGTAAAAACGCCACATCTTCAGCCTCTACACGCCTCAACCGTTAAAGTTCATGACAGTACAGCTAGGAAAAAGGCTGAACAAGTATGGCTTGTTTGGAAGGGTTTACAGGAGAAAGCCTCTTCTTTCTAAAAACAACATGGCAGCATGGCTTGCAAAGTTGCATCTTGACAAACCACAAGACCTCTGGAACAATGTCCTTTGGACAGACCAAAGTGGAGATACTTTACCATGATACAAAGCACTATGTTTGGAGATTACCAAACATGTCAGCACAAACACCTGTGGTGGTGGATGGGTGATGATTTGGGATTGTTTTGCAGCCACAGGACCTGAGCATCTAGCAGTCAGTGAGTTGACCATGAACGCCTCTGTTAAACATGAGGCCATCTGTACGACAGCTGTGGTGGGACCTTAAGAGTGCTGTGATTAGATGTTGTAAAGAAAAGCGGGTCAAAATTCTTCCACGGCAATGTGAGAGATGGATAAAGTCATAAAGAAAACAATTATTTCAAGTGGTTCTACAAGCTACTGAATCATGAGGTGTACTTAGTTTTTTGCAGGACCACATAGAGTTCCATGGAAACCTCTTTTGCACATGACTGTAAATCTATGAAAAAACTTTTTCCTTATGAGTTTATGGTCTCAATTGTTAGTTTAATACATCATGAAGTTTATTTTGTAAATGATGTTCCTATTTAGAGTAAAATGTGTTATAAAGCAAGGACTGCTTTAGGGTGTCACTAATTTGGGATCAACTGTGAATATTTTTGAATAATTTAGCCACTACAGTAACACATTTTTAACTTTTGCATTTCCTTTTTTATGGACACTGATTGCATGTGTTTGCATCACACACCTGCTGTCAGACCTTTGACTCTGATTTTAACCCAGTCTCTTTCAAATGAGGATATTTGAAACAAAGAAAAAAACATGCTAATAGTGCATCTGTTTTTAAAATGATATTTACATTAGACATCTGACTTCTATGTTTAGCTCTGGACAGCACCTCTGTGCTATTCTTAGCTCTCAGTGCTTAAAAGCAGGAGACCATAAAGCTCGGTGGGAGGTGTGTGTGTGAAAGTGAGGGTGTCAATAATAAAACGCCACTGCAGTGCTGTCATGACCCCTCATGGTTATAAATAGCTCAGCTTTTTATGAGCATCACGTCCTGATAGATGGATGAACGCACGCGCATACAAATGTCAAATCTCCACAGCTAATGTCCATCGCCTCCCCCACACATAAACATGCATTTCCCTTCCTTCCATTGCTCTCAGAGGAGGCAGATGGCCAGCTGGTGGTCAAACATGAGCTGGTGCTGGTGGAGAAAGATAACACACTAGTCTGTTCCCTTCTCTTCACGTCTCAGTTGTTGACTTCTCTCCTCCTCTCTTCTTTTCACCCTTCTTTCCACTTCTACTGTCTGTACGTATTCGTTCAGTCTGCGTCCTGAGGTCAGCAACGTCCCTCTCCTCACCTCCGTCTCTTTGTAGTGGCGCTCGGGGATCTCATCGTAGGCGATGTCCACAAAACACACCTCAATTTCCTCATCTCTGGGCTCACTGCCAAAGATCTGAGGAACAGGGAACAGTTGAGTGTGTGAGGACAGCTCAATCAATAACGCACTAAGGTGTTGACAAATGCTGTGGGATGAAGTGCCGTCACTTGGTAGATTTATAAAAGCGCTTTCATGCATCATGGAAAGAGAGTCATGGAGAAGAGCTGAGAGTCGTTTTAGTCAGACATCAAATTATTACACAGGAAAGCAGAAGTTCAAGAGGTTTGGTTAGACAAAAAGATAATTTCCTGAGCACAGATGACATGATGAGTACTTCCCGTCCTTCTAGATTTGCTCTTAAACAATGGGCTGAACAAACTGTGATGATGAATGTGACTCACACCTTGTGGTCAATGATTTCCTCCTGTGTGACTCACAGGACACAGACACAGTGAAGCAATGTTGGCTAGTTATGCAGTCTTTTCAGAGCAGTTTCACCTCCTGAGTCATAGACATTAATTCAAGTTCCTGCATTCTTTAAACTTTCACGCAGGTATAGTGCCGGGGGAAAGGGCAGCGACATGACTGCAAATGTTATTACAGGAAATGAAGGGGGGGGGTGAGAGAAGGAATAGCAGTGACCGGACAAATGGTGGAGGCGGTGTGGTGTTAACTTGAGAGTGGAAGGATCCTTCTATTGAGTTTGCCTCCACCCACATTTGTTACAATCAGTTTCAGATGTGAGATTATGACCATCTGTGTAACCATCTTGCAACTCCAATGAGCCACCACTAAATGGCGCTGCAGCCTTTTCTTCCCAACTACAGTCTGGATGGAGGTGATATTGTGTTAAGAGGCAGACTTGCCCCTACTGCCAGTCAAAGTGTTGCGCTGAAGGTTAAGTGGAGATCAAATGCTTTTAACTTGCTTGAAAATGCTCAACAAAACCAAGAGCACCTTGGTAGGCTGATTTTTTAAAAAGAAGAAAAAACAGCCACTTTATCTTCTGTCTATAGTTCTGTGCAAAAGTTTTGAGCCACTCCTAATTTCTTTAAGTTTTGCTTCCAAGGAGCCAAACATTTTTGTAATATTTAATGTGGTCTTGAGTAGTAGGTCTCTAGGCTTTCTGAGGGTCTTTAAAAGTTTTTTTTTTTTTTTTACATTGTCTGCTTTTTCACCCGCTTTCAGTTCAATCCTTTATACCTGACCATTTTCAACAGAATGTGCTTTTTTGGTTTGAACCAGTGTTGTGCCTACACATAACAGACAACTTACCAAAGAACCAATTTTAAATTGTATCTTTAAACACTTTCTTACTAGCAACCTGTCACAAAAACACACGATTTGCTCTGTTAATCAATTCTATGAAAAACGCCAAAGACAACACAGTTTGACAGGCATAGAAGAGTATTTTTGCACCAACACGGTGATTCCCAAAGTGCTATTAGCCAAAAACGTGGCATATCTCAGCATGGCATCTAGTAAAAAATTATGGAATTATGAAAAATACCATCAGATTTTGATCCACCATGTAACAATATCTGGAAAACACCTGACTGGCAACCGCTTAATTTTTTAGATGAACAATGATCCCAAACACACTGCCAATGCAGTAGAAGCATACCTGGATAGAAAAACACACAATGGAACACTACCAGTCATGAACTGGCCTCCTCAGAGCCTGGACCTCAACATTATTGAAGCAGTGTGGGATCATCTCGACAGAGAACAGAACAAAAAAGCATCCAGCATCCAAAGAGGAGCTTTGAATGTCCTTCAAGAAGCCAGGAGAACTATTCCTGAAGACTACTTAAAGAACTGACAAGAATGTTGCGTAAGAGTGTTGGGACTGTGCTGAAGAATAAAGGCAGTCACACCAAATATTGATTTTTAAGCTCGTTAGAACTGTACAAGCTCTGTTTTTCCCTATGAATACAAAGAAATGAGGGTGGCTCAAGTACTGTATGTATCTGTGTATCTATGAGAAATTGTGATAACGACAAACTGCGAAACTGAAAAAGACACATACTTTTCTATAACTGCACAGATTGTACAAGACACAAATGAATGCAAAGACAAAAACATTAATGTTAACAGTCACAATCACTCTCTGTATAAAAACTCAATTCTCTGAAGGAATGAGAACAGCAGAATGACTGATAATCCTCCACATGTCCTTCACACACAATGATGCAATAACCCTCTGACAAAGAGAATTCATTAGTTTTGATTTTGGTGAAAATATAAGAGGCAACAAGATGAGGCAATAAAACAGACAGAAAAGAGTACAATGGCACGAGAAAGGAGAAAACCAAAATTGTGTGCTCTTTTTTGTCAGATGCAGTCATATTCCAACCACATGACACTCAGAGCTTTACTCACATTATCATTGTTCCCTTTGTTGTCCTCATATTTGGTCTCAATGTGGATGGAAAACTTTGGCAGGAAGGAGCACTGAAGGGAGGGAAAAAGTAAGAAATAAACATCTTTGCTTAATGCAGTTTGTTCCAGGTCACTTCACACAGGAGGACACGTGAGACCAACTGACTCTACAGCCCTTTTCATAGATTGTTAACAATGCTGGCTTCATCAGTCTGTTAAAGTAACAACATTTACTTAGGTCAATATTTAGGCCAATGAAGGTGCATGTAATCTTACACAGGGTAACTCTTTAACTCGACTGCACACAGTTTAGACTTGTGCTGTGCTGAAAATACAAGAAGCCGACACACTCAGATGCCATCAGATTAACGGAGAAGACTGCATGTCTGACAGGAGCTTATACCTGAGCTTCATTACACAAAACCAAAGCAGTAATGGTTATTCTCTCACTCTCAGGATTTAAACCTACAACACACATGCATCCTTTCCTTATTAGCCGGTTAACACACATGCACACTTTAGCGTGTTTGTCCATTTTCGCTGTTGTTAATCAAATTTAAACATAACACTTCAAATTGTTGTACAATTTAAAGCCAGTGTTTGTGTTTATGCATGGCACAGAAGAGCTCGTGGTAAATTCACAGGTGTGTGGAAAGGGAGGAATTGTGAATGCCTCTTCTTATTGCAGTTACTCAGCACAATTCAGTGGCCTTGTGAGTCTTAAAAAGAGACAAGAAAACTTTGCAAGGTGTGTGTTTGTGTGTGTGTGTGTGTGTTTTTATGATACTGATAATAGTGACAGAAGAGAAATACCTATGGACCTAAGGGAAGATATTAGGCCACTTTCACAGCTGCCATTCTAACATGAACATGAAGTTATCAAGAAATAGAACCTACATCATAGAGATTAGTAACAATTAGTTGACCTACTGTTTCAAGGCAAAACGGTCACTATGAAAAAGGTCTTTGTCATTTAAAGATGAGCAATGAAGATATTTCACTAAAACCTAATTTGGTGCAAAAAAAATAAAGGTGGCAGACCACCACAGTGAGCCGTTTTCTTCAGTCTCACTGGTGACTAAAACCAAGCACCTAGCATGCAGTCTCCCTTTACAAACATTTGTGAAAGATGGGGTTGTTCTGAAGAGCTCACTGAATACAAGCAACAAGTCAAGTTGGTGAAATTTCTTCTCTCTTAGCTAGTCCACAATCAAATGGAAGTAGTATTATTGCAAAGTGGAAGCATTTAGGAACCACAGCAACACAAACCCTCCTTTGGCATTAACATCAGCACAAAAACTGCACTGGGAACTTCATGGCATGGGTTTTCATGGCTGAGCAGCTCCTGTAGGTGTAATGTGTAGGTGTCCATATAGTGCACTTTAAGTAATCTGCAGTCAGAGTAAGACGTGAGCATTTTTTATGACAGTGTCACCGTCATGTCAGCAGCACTCATATTCTTAAGGCTGAAACATTGCAAACTGAGCTGGAATGACCTCCCTAACATATCCAGATGCTGCAAAGGCAGTTGCATATCCTCAGGGAGGGTGAAGAAATGGTCTGCTGCTAATTTTATGTGGGGTTCATCCTTGCTGCTTTAGATCTAAGGCGATGGTGCATGTGTGTGTGTGTGTGTGTGGGCAGGCGGGCATGTCCTGGGGCATGTCTTCTTAATGTCCCGGTGAAAATCATTATTGCTTTTTGTTGCCAACAGTCAATTAAACACTCAAACAGCTGAGAGCTGTGTTTTTTTTTTTTTTGGTTAATGTCTTTAATGAAAGGTTTCCTTGATTAGCTTATATTGACAAACAGACTGGAGCAGCATGGGCGCGGGTGATGTTGAAGCAGGGATCTGGACGTGAAGGTAAAGCTCTAACAAGGACACTTACAACTCTCATATGCTCTGGATGTCAGGTTTGGGCTGTGGCCAGCAAGGCAGAGGACCCCAAAGCAGGACTCGAAGCAAGGAGCTTAATTAAAATCTTTAACTTTTAATAGTACTTAGATTAAGCATGACATAACATAAACTTGGCAACGTAGACTTGGAGCATAGATGTAAACGTGAACCATTAACATGGACATGAAGCATAGACATAAAGGCACACAGCAGGAAAAACCACAGACGATGCGACAAGGAACTAAACAACACAGGGACCTTAAATACACTAGGCAATAATGAGGGAAAAGGAAACAGGTGAACGAAATACACTGACGAGACAAGGGGAAGTAAAACCTAAACATAAAGCACAAGGAACACAAGATCGTCAAAATAAAACAGGAAGTGACTAATCAAGACACACATGTAAACTTAACAGAGAGGACCTGAACATGACTAGACACCCACTTGAACAAAGGCTGACAACACAGGGAACACTTTAAAGCTGTGGGAGAGGGAACCTAAAAACACAGAAGGGCCAAGACTCAGACAACACACAGGAACACAGGGAAGACCAGAACATGGAAAACTAAACAGAAAAAAAAGACAAACTAAAATCCTGAAATACTCAACAACAAACACAACCAGAAATAAAACAAAGAAAATAGACCTTCACAAAAACTCAAAAACACTGGGCCACCGGCCCAGAATCATGACACTGGAGGATTGAATAAAACAATTCAATTTCAGATACAAGTGTCTGGGCCCAATCTTAGGGACAGAGTAAAGAGCTTTTTTATCCAAAAGGAAGATTCCCCCCCCAGGATTTGTCCTGAGCATCTCCCTGTGGCGATATTCCATGTCTGTCTAACCTGGAGTTGACTTCAGGACAGACTTCTGCACACTGGAGCGATTACATGCCTCAGCGTCTATGTTACCCTTCACATCCTTCTGCCAACAGCTGCCAGCAGTTAATGATGATTATTACTGTCTCGCAGGTTCCCTTTTATAGTGACAGTTGAGCTGATATCAATACTCTTCATCTCCACTTTCATCACATTACTTGTGTGTAAATTAAACTTGATGTTTTTGTGTTATTCTCATTTTCCATAATTATGCGGGCCGCAAAACCCCCAAAGTCGAGGGAGCGAGAAACACTAGATATTAATAAAAGAGAACAGATTCGGTTTGGATTTAATCACAGTATCAGATCACACTGAGGATGTGAAATTACATTTGTTTCAAAAATGCAGTGTGTTTGGTAAGGAAATCATTTTCTGTGATCAGAATATGATGCGAAAAAAAGGTCAGAATAATAAGATGGAAATAAAGTGCACATTTCTTTCTCTTATGTGCATACACTTAGGATTTCAACATGTTACTTCTGGAAATGATGATAACGAAAGACTATATTTATGTAACTGAAGAGGTGAGCACACTTTTGAAAGTTTGTGATCTAGTGCTACCTGTTCAATGCACTTTGTGCACCTTCATTCTCAAAGCGTTTTATAAAGATTCAAACTGCATACAAACACACATGCCATCATTCATGTTAATGGCACAAAGCTGAGCTCCAGGGAAAAGAAACCAGTTCTTGCTTTTAAAAAATATATTGGGGGGAATTTATTACTGCATATATGGCTGCAACTAATAATATTTCATAATGATGGGTTTCTCTTGCATTTGTTATTTGCTTGCAATGAACTTAGCATAAGTGACCAGAAAATAAACAAGCAATCAATCACCCTCAGGTACCTGCAACCATTAATCTGTGGATTTTTTTCCCTTAAAAACAAGTTAGACACTGAATCACAATTCTAATATTTTGTAGATACATTTTCTGCTGATGTAGAAACGAACTGATCAACCAATCATTTCAGCTTGAGCTGCTCAGCATTGATGCTGATGTACAGTGTGCCAGTGGCGATGTTCCAAGACTTTTTTTATGCAAGTGACCATGAAGTAATGCAAGAGTTGGCTTTGTGCTCTCTTCTCTAACTGTTTCTTTTATTCCAGAGAGTAAAGCTGAGACCTTGGATCCATTCCAGTCCCCACATTTCTGATATATGCGAGCATTAAAGTGCATATTTATGCATTTCTGTATTACCACAATACCAAGTGGCAAATGAGATCAAGTATGTGGTGATTTTGGGAACTCGCTGGAAAAGACTTGGGTTAATATGGACATTGTGTCATGCTACCAAAAAGTATCAGACATCACAGTATTACAGTATTACAATCACACCTGTCTACTTGCAGTGCAGCCTATCAAGCATGCACTGAGGTTAAGGTTGAGACTGTTAGTGTTGGGTGAGTGCTATCAGAGATGTGCTGGGCTCAGGGCTCAACAAACATCACCTGCTCCTTTTACAACTCTCATCCTCAACCTCCACAACACAGTATCTTCTAGGCAGCTGTTTGATCAACGTGTCTTTTTTTGTGCGTGTGCACTTCTGTGTAGACACACTGAAACTACTCACCGTGTACTCTGACCATATCATCAGCAGAGGCCATCAGTATAATGGATGGGAATGGGAGGTGGAGGGGTGGGGCGTCACAAAGATGGAAAAGAACAAAGACATGAAACAGAATGAGAGAGATAAGACGAGAGGAGAAAAAAGACTTTAGTTCAAAATGGAAAAAGAAAAAAACCATTAAGCTTCAGCTCAGTAGCACTTCATTTCCAGTAAAAGCACATGAGGAGCCCATTTCTCTAGGATACAGCCCCATTTTAAAAAATCTGTGTGACACTGATTGTTTTTAACCATGCATGGTCCTGCTGAGTGCATTTTTAGTCTCATAAGCACACTGTACATACAGCAAACCCACTGTCTCTGTGTAGCTGTTTATTTTAGAAAAAAAGTTCAAAATAACCCAAAAGCAATGTGATATTTGAAGGTTTGCGGATCTATCAGGATTTTTGTGACATTTAAAGCTGTGCTACTTCTTCTAAAAGCTTGTTGACAACCTAATGTTGACAACCTAATGGTGTCACTTTAATTTACACACTTAACAAGGAGCCCATTAGAGGACATATTTTTAATAACCAAAGAAAAACGATCTGAAAGATTCACAAATACCAACACTGCCCAGGTGTCGGATTTCTTTTGGAAACATAAAAAGTGAATGATGTTACACTGTGGCCATTACCAGATCATGAAAAACACCAATTCACAATGAAACAAGCCTACATTATATTATGCCATTATATTTCATGTAATACATCATGCATACCAGTGACAAATGCGAATGCTGATATCTCGACAAATAGCAAATATCGGCAAATATATCGGCTGGCCTCTAATGTGGTGCTCTGCATTAAAGTGTCATTTTTTAAGTGTAATATCCACAAAATAGGGATGCAAATTATTAAGATGCCTTATGTTTCCTGCCTTATATGCTACTGTTCATTTAAAATCTACTTGTTTTGGACAGTCATGCTTCTATATCACCGCATTAAAGTACATTCTTTTAGAGCAGACTAGGACGTATAATCAAAGCGTTACCTGTGATAGTGTACGGGTAATAGTTCCAAGCCTTCTCCGTGACATAGAAAATCTTGGGGACCACTGCTCTGGCCCAACTGGGCAGCTTGCTGTCAAAGAAAGACGAGTGGGTTGGTTAGTAAAGTGAAGCAGAAGTAGAAAGAGAACTGATGAGACAACTAGCATGTGTGCTTCACGGTCAAAGCAGTCCTCCCTCAAATTTCTCCACTCTTTTTTCTTTACACTATCACTCAGAATAGGCGGTGAGAAGCATCCAGGTGTGTGAAGTCATAATGGAGGCTATATATGGCAGCCACGATGGCCCCTTGGGGAAGTTGATTACACCCTGTACCCTGCAGGGGAGTTTCACCAGCTTTCTCTGTGATAGATATAAAAAGGGGCATAAAAGGCGAATAGAGGAAATAAAGAGGGAGGGCTATTACTCAGCACAAATGAATTCTAAATGCTGACAGCCAAGTAACCATGCACCTTATTGGATGTCTAATCAAAAAAAATAAATAAATAAAATTACTGAGGAAAGGAAACATCAGGGCTTTGGTTAGGAGGGAAATTGCCATGTCAGAGTTTTGAGAAATACACAAATTTACCAGTAAATACCAGTGAATAGAGAAGATTGACTTTTGAAACTCTGGCATTTGGAACAGTAAGTCCTGATTGGCAATAGAGAGAAAAGAAGGGTTCCAGACAGTCATTACTGAGTGTCATCAGAAAAAGTTTGCTGCAGCCCAAATCACATTTAGTCCATATTTCTGCTCCCAGAAAACTAGACAATCAAGCACAGCAAATAGCAGCATAATTGGACTCAAAGTCATCATTAAGTTGTACCTTTCAGAAAAATTCTCTTCCAAAGCACTGATTATTTAACTCCCACATTTCCAAACTCTTCTTTTTTTTCTATGTCTGGTAGATGAATGCAGAAATGGAGCTGGTTTGTCGCTAAAGCCATTTTACACACTTTGAACTTTGGATACTTTCAGCAGAATAATGTGAGAAAGTTGTCCTTTCTCACATTGGGCATGCAGCAGGAAATAGTCTGCGACTGGAAATGCTCTGTTTAAGAAAAGAGAGCTGCCTGGATAGAGCCTGCAGGAGGCGGAAAACTTGATGCCCACTCACCTGCAGGCAGGCAGAGCACCAAAACATTAGCTTTGCAGAATCCAGTATCATGCACGAGTTTTATAAAGGCGCACCTAGGTTAAAGCAGCTGACTAACGTCCGACCTGACTTGGACATTTGAATTCTCAAATGCACCTCAATTGGCTGAGTCCTGACAATGTTCAGGACTGCAGTGTGTGTCTGAAAATGGCTTAAGGGTTCGTATAAGCTGCAGGGACATGGTGCAGACAGCTCCCTCCAGACCCCCTCTAATAACCTGTCAAACAGCCAGGGGAATGTCCAGACACAGCAGACTGGCCACATGTCCTCACACTGCCTTATTTGCAAGCCACACACACACACACACACACACACACACACACACACACACACACACACAGAATGCAGCTATAACACGGTAACAGGTGGTTTGTGGGTGGAGGGATGCAGGCCCAGTTCGGTGTCCGACAGCGACTGCTCAAATTATCCATCATTTACACTGACCTCATCTTTCTCTGCCCACAAGCACATACAGTGACTCTCGGCTAAACACACACGACACTCGGCCCTCTTCTCTGAGTTTGTCAGCGTCACTTTGCATTTCCCAAAGGCCCACTTACTTGTCACTTCAGAGATCAAAACTTCCACCTCAGTCTTCTTTGGTATTCTTCATGTGGCTTGCTTTTTATCTCACAGTCTGACTTTTGGCAGTGAGCGGCTCAGACGTGTCTTACAGAATCTGTCATCTTATCTTACCAGAATAAGACTACGTGAATTGAAAACAGTGTTATGGAATTTGGGCGTTAATGAGTAAGGGAAGCATACCTGTTATTAAAATAAAACATTATTGCTTAAAACGTTAAAACTAATTAAAACATTATTACTTTACTTGCACAACAATTCAGTAAGTTTTAATTGATTAATGGATAAACACATTTAGATACCTAGTTTATTTAATAGATTCTTACAATACCACATTATTCTAGAGTCAAATGTGAGGCCATCTGTCCGACAGCCAAAGCTTGCTTAAATTGGATCATGTAACATGACATGTTCCCAAGCAGAAAATCTACAATAGAATGGCTGAAAAAGAAAAGATGTTGCAATGACCCAGTCAAAGTCCAGCCCTCAAGCTGGCAGGATCTTAGGAGAGCTGTGTATAAAAAAAAAGCTCAATGAACTGAAGCAATGTTATAAAGAAGAGTGGGCCAAAATTCCGCCATAATGATGTGAGAGACTGATAAGGTCATACAGAAATTATTACTTTTAGTTACTGCTGCTTAAGGTGGTTCTACAAGCTACTGAATCATGGGGGTGCACTAAGTTTTTCACACACTGTTTCTACATTTTGTAATAGTTTTTTCTTTTTCACAACTGCCAATCAGTTAGGCAGACTAATATAAAATACTGTCGAGAGAGGTCATTTTTCATGTGACATGGTATGGAAATATTAGCTTACTAATAAGAAAATTATGGCATCCCAAGCACCTGCTTATGCTCTCAACACAACCTTTCTCCTTCTTATTTCTGTTCATGGTGCACATGTCAGTAAGGTTGTGGTCCCAGTCCTTCAGCATCTAGCACGTGCTACAGAAGTGGAGTGAGCATAAATGGAGTAGCATTTTTTAAGTGGCAGGTAGTTTCTTTTGGATCACAGTGTGTCTGCTAGCTAAAGGTAAACTTGCTGAAAGAAATCATATAATTTATTTTTCCCCACAATGCACTGCTATACCGAATCTTAGGATTTCTCTATGTGCCAAATCCCTACATATAACTATCTGGCAAACAATGTGGCTTGCTTTGCTGTTAACTGTACCAGCACCCTGTTCTTAGCACTAATTAGCACACACTGGTGACCCATACAGTGAAAATACGGTAATTTTTCGCTCAAAAGGTTCAGAATGGGGTGATACTATGGCAGTACGTCCTAATTAGCTCATAAAGGCATAAATATCAAGGAGACACTACTGTTTTTTGTTTTTTTGTAACTGTTTGAGCCTTCTTAGTGAGTTTAGTTACTCTGATGAATAAGTTCACTGTCATTATGCTCTGCTGGACCAAACTGTCATCCATGTTCCACCTTGGTTCATTTGTCAGTGTCTGCAAATGCTTTACCAAGACATCTAACTCATAGTGGCTCCTGTGCACTGCAGCTCACCGTGTTCTTTGTTCACACTAATGAAATTTATAGTTTTGAACTGCATTACTTTAATAGCAGTTGCCCATACTGAAGTATGTGTTCTCTTGCCAATTGCCTGCCCTAGACCTCACTGAGCAATAAGACTGAACATGAGCTAACTGAATTGCTGCCCTACAAGTAATAAGTGATTAATGCACAGACAAATAGCTAAGATTAAAGAACTAACCCTGTCTAGAAAAAGAGAATCTGTGAAATATTTGAGGTCTGTATGAATGTACACTTTCATTGGAATGTAAAATGTTCTAATTTTATCACTGATAAATGCATTTTACAATATTCATTTGTGTCAAAGCATCACAATGTCATCAAAATTGAAGCATCTAATCTATTCTCTTTGTCCGTATGTCATCCTTTAATTTAACTTGAATAAGGGAACTCAGGGAGGTGCCAGCCTTTCAACTACATACACTGCAATGCTCACACAGCACCAGATTCTATTTGAATTTACATAACAGAAAATCAAACCCTCAGTTTCACGCTTATCAAGTTTAACAAAACACATGAACAAAGGACTGAGCCAGAGAAAAGGTCTGAAGAGAAAACGTACACTAAATTATGTTTCTACTTTTTCATTCCTGAGATGCAAAAGCAACACTTAGCACCGCTCTCTGGGTTTTGATTATAGCTAATATTTGCCTATATTAGAGTGACTAAAACTTATTTGTAACCATTTATAGTGAGCTATTATTTTCAGCAGAGCAGATCATTAGACATGTCGCCAGTGGCTAATCAAGTGTGAACAATTGGATAAAATGCTAGACAGAGTCTGCTAAGGTGTCATTTTTTAAGTTACATTACAGCCCCTAAAAATAATTTAAGACATTAAAAAAATTTGCAATGTGTGCATTTAAGTAACACATAACTGTTTTATTTTTTAATTGAAAGCTATTATTCAGAGTTTAAATGTGTGCAACAATAATTTTTCCATGAGACAGACGCCACTTTGTTCTCCATTTGAAATAACCTCATTAATCTGGACATTTGCTTATTGTTTTTTTGGACCCATTGTATGCCACATGGAAGGACACTCACTTGTTAAGGTAGATTCGTTTCTCTGTGAACTGGCCCGATCCATGCTCCGGGTCTTCATAAGGCTCATTCTGCACCACCTCTACACCTTCTCCACGTTCACTCTGTTCATGGCTGTGTTTGCTGATCATATACAGCTGGCCAATCCGGTACTAAAACACAAAAGAGGAGACAAAAAAAGAGCTTTGATTAGATTTGATTGATAATTGTATCAAATATAGGAAGGAAATTAAGCTTTTACACATCTGAATGAACATGCTGAGGAGGCTTAAGTGAATGGAAACAAAATCTTCATGGTGGAAGTCCAGGAACTGACTCAACAGTATAATTTTATTCAAACCATAAAAAAAGAAATGCAGGAGGGAAAATACCAGGGTTACAGCACCTGCACGGGTCTGACACCTGGGGGCAGTCACCATAGCAAAAGAAAGCTGCTGGATTAAGAGCTGTCTGCAGCTTAGTGATAAAGGCCTCATATCAGGTCAGGACCAAGAAGCACAACAATAGTAACAGTAGCAGCAGACAGTTACATGACCCCTTCCCATGGTCCCTTGGGACACATCAGTCACTGCACACAATCCTTCACTCATCACTCACTGACCCACTTGGCCATGCCAGAGTGTCACTTTTGGCCACCTTGACAGGCCGGACGAGGGTGTCACACGGCAACTATTTTCCATACATTTGTAAAACGACAAGCACAAGAGCGAGAATTTCTAACTGCTCATGGGACTATTTCCGGGCTGGGGAAACTGATACAGCCCTGATGGTGACTTATGTTGCGCTGCTGGAATGCCAAGGGCTCATGTAGGGCTCTATAGACACCCACACACACACATACACATTGCTCCAACCAAGGATAGCTGTGTTAAGCTAATGGAAAAAAGGATCGCCTGGGCTGTTGACTTGTGACTCTACATCCAGCCACAAAAAGCAAGGAGCAGAGGAGACTGAAATGTGATAGTGTAGTGGAAAAAAAATCGAGCTCATGTATACCAGTAAACTTCTTATATCACAAAGCCAAACTTTTCCATCTGCTGACCATCAGAGGAGAGCAATGAGCCATGACAGAGAATTCCCAGCTGAAATGTTGATGGCTGCGTGTTTCTGACAGCACAGCTGTTGGAGTCTGGCATAATTTTTCCACTGCAATGACACAGTAACAAACCAGGTATAATAGATGGGGAACCTACATTTAGTCACACACAAACACAGAAGCCTGCTCACATTTTGAGCTTTTATGCAGCTGATTCAGTAATCAGTACATCAAAAGAGCCAAAACTGATCTGGTTCCAGGCTGACAGATATGAATATTTGCTGTTTTTTTCATTATGCATTTTAACAAATTTTATATTGTGGGATTTTTAGATTGTTGGCTGGAAAAAAAACAAACAGGCTAGCTACTTGCACTTTGGATTTCGTCAGGTGTTTGAGATTTGGTGTCATGTTTTGCAGTACAAAGGGCATTGAAAGCAGACAGAGTAACAGAAAATGAAGCTTTTATTCAGGCTGATGTCAAAGTCTAAAGTACAAAAAAGCCACAGCAGAAAACCAAATGATATCCAAAAAGTCCAGAACATTAAACAGGGAGTGCACTGCACACAAGGGTGGTAGCACAGACAAGGGGAAGACAGGAGTCCTCACTTTTAAGTAAGTCTGTCAAAATTTGTGCATAAAACAAAAGGGAATAAAGTGATTTATGAAAAAGGGCTTACTCCCACCGGATAAAGCTGACGGCGTCATGTAATGAACCCACAGAGAGTTAAATTCTTTGTTGTCCGGTATCTAATTGTTTCAGTTTTATAGCCTGCAAATGGTGAACACAGTGGAGCAGTAAGCAGCTGAAAGGGCACACTTCACTTACATTTATCAGTGATGTCGCTGAATGTGAATATTGCTTTGTGTCTACTGGATATGCATTTTGTTTAAACCAGAGTTTTTCAAGAAGTCCTGGTTAGCTATGACAATATGTTGTGTTTTTGTTTTGCTTCCAGGTGGCTCAAAAACAATAAATGCAAGCTTAAAGAATTAGACCAACTGATATACATTTACACAGAACTGTGCAAAAGTGATTCGTGATTTGTTTACATTTCATTTCCAAAGGGGCCAGACTTTCTTCTAATTTTGCAAACTGGTCTTCAGCAACAGTTCTCCAGACCTTCTGAAGGTTTTTCTTTGGGTATTGCTCCTTTTTCACTCATTTTCAGTGCAGTCCTTGTATCAGAGGACTGTTTTTTTTGTTGTTTTTTTTTGTTCTTTGGAACATCTACATCTTGCATCTACACATAACAGGCAACATACCAAAGGCACTGTTTTACTAGCAACCTGTCATAAAACACATGATTCACTCTGTTAATTAATTCTATGAAAAATGCCAAAGATAACACAGTCTGACATGCAAAAAATATGAGGAAACTGAACAAATGGATGACAAAAGAAGAAGTGGCAGGACTATCTACAGTAGATGAACAGTCTCTGAAAGTCATGTCCTTAAGAAATAGGGAGGGGGGGGGGGTCAGTAAAGATCTGACAGTTAATCTGGCCCTTCGGTTAAACTGTCTACTGTTCACCGAACCCTCATCAGAAATAGTCTCAATAGAAGAGGTCAGGAGAGAGGTACAACAGTGAGTGTCTACAGCTATCTGTAAAATGTGGTGGAGGCGCTGTCATGGTTTGGGGGCTGCATTTTAGCCAGTGGTGGTGGAGATCTTGTCAAAACTGATGGAACGATGAATGCAGTTCAGATTAGATTTCAACCCATTATGCAATACCATCTGGAAACATCATTTTTCAGTATGACAAAGTTCCCAAACACACTTCCAGTTCAGTGAATGAATACCTAGACAGAAAAACACACAATAAAACACTATCAGTTATGGATTGGCCTCCTCAGAGCCTGGACCTCAACATTATTAAACCATCTCGAAAGAGAATAGAACAAAAGGCAGCCAACATCCAAAGAAGAGCTCTGAATGTCCTTCAAGAAGCCTGGAGAACTATTCCTGAAGACTACTTAAAGAAATGACAAGAACTGCAATGGGATGTAGTATACGTGAGAACTAATATTTGTCCAGCCCATGGGATCAAATATAAAATTCCAACACTGACACTGAGGCAGCTAAGGAAAGATAAAGGAGATTGTTGTACAGATCAAAATATTCCTGTTGTAGCTGAAACATGAGAGACGGTTGGAGAGCTGATATAAATCGCCCTGCTGGATGAAAAACATCAAGGCAGAGTGCCCACTCAAGAGGACCTCTGAGCAGCTCTCCCATCACACTGATGGCTACTGTAGCAACAGTGTATTAACATTAAGCACCATCTTTTCTGTCCCTCTTTGACTAATTTGGGTTCGGACATGTTGTGTAAACAGGCTGGCCACTGTGCTTCCTACCAGGCATTGTATCCAGCCTCCGTCTGCTGGAGACCTGAAAGCTGCAGCTGATGAATGAGGGGCTGCTTTTATCGTTGTCTTTGGAAATCTCGCTCTAATGACTAGAAGGGAGAAGTGGCCCTTGCTCAGGTTAGAGTGGCCTTGAATAATGTCTTTTTATCTCTCTTTCCCACTCTAGAGCCTCTGGGCAGGATCAAGGGCCTGACAGCAAGGAAAAATATGTGGTCTCTTCAGCTCAGTTAAATTTTCTCTTCCATGTGCCCTTTGATTTATAAGCCTTCTTTTCCTCTTTACACCCCATTCTGTCTCATTCCTCTTTACCTGGTCTCCACCTTCACACTAAAATCCAACCTTTTACTTTCTGAACTCCTATTCTCGCTCACCTCCAAACTTTGCTCTTAGCTCATTACCTGGTAAAAGCCGCATGCAGCTCAGTTACCTTCTGCAGTAAAGTACTGGATAACTTCAAATTGACCGACAGTAGTGGACTGTGTGATTGCTCATGGAGCTGCTGCTGGTGGCAAGATTTTCTCTTTTTTTGGGCAGTGTGACCCATGAAAATGAACAAAATTTTTGTAAAAGTGCAGCACAAATCCTGCCTTATTGCACATATCAAAAGAATAAAGTAAAGAAAAGGTAAAAAAAAGAAGAGTGAGGGAGTAATCACATGAGATTTAAAGACATCTAAAGGAATAGTTTGACTTTCTGGGCTTCTTTTTTTCCTCTTAAGAAGTTTAAGCTTTAGGAATGTTTGATAGGTGGAGTTTTGCTGCCGTTGGACAGATCCAGGCTAGCAGTTTCATCTTATTTCCAGTCTTTGGCTGACTGTCTGTAGTCATGCATTTAAAGGACAGAGTGCATTCATTTTAAGATGAAAGCATTAAGCCTGTGATCACACTCTGTGTCTCTCTCTGCTTTTTGACTCTCTGCTCTAACGCAGCAGCAGGTGTTGGGGAAATGCGGTCATTGTGCTACAGTCGAGGAGTGTGCTACTGTAAGATAAGAACACACACAGACACACGTACACTTACACACATGAGACAATACTGGGCGCAGCGCTAAGATGTAATTAAAATTCAACCACTGACAGAGTAATTACTGCTCTGAGAGCTCAGTATTCTTGGATAAATGACTGCGCTCCTGTCGAGATAAATAGCTTCTTTTTTTTTATGTCCATGTCTGGCTCAATGTATGTGTGTCTGTGTGGTGTGTGTGTGTGTCTGTTTGGACACATACCGAAGAAATTTCTTTTTGTAAACTAACCTAAGCTGATCAATAAAGCCAGACGCTTTAAGAGAAAAAAAATATAATTATCATCTCTATTTGTGCAGCAATGGTATGAAATGCTTTGGATCCTCAGCAGCAGATTGTGTGGACTATTACCAGGTAGTACATCAAGTTTAACACACACACACACACACACACACACACACACACACACACACACACACACACACACACACACACACACACACACACACACACACACACACACACACACACACACACAAAGGCGAGAATATCATTTGCTATATCCTTGTGAAATCCATCCATATTGTTTTATCACATCTGCCCATATGGTGGCTGAATTATTAGAAAATCGGAGGGGACATGCAGATATAAACACTCTCTCACAGCAGATGCACACAAACAGTGGCCAAAAGAACATTTTTGAAATGTACATGGAGATATATTTAATGTTGCTGGCAAAGGCTGCTGCTAATTTATCAAACCATGCACTAAGAAATATATTCCAAAACTTGGACCGCAAATGCTTTCAGTTCTGTGAACAAATAACACAGCAGGAGTGAATATTTAAAACTACTGTTCTTTCCTAAGGTCATATCTTCTTCCCTTCATGCTCACACTAGAATTAAATTAGGACAGCCACCTTTGCAACTAGGAAAAAAACAGGGGTTGTCGGGTGACTTTGCTTTGCTTTTGGTGACCAACTGCAACTGGTCACCTAAAGGTTGACCTCTGGAACCCCATTGTTCATTGCAAGGCGATTGCACAGGTGATCCAGTTGACGGCACCTGGTCTCCAAACAATAGCAGTATGACTCAGACTGACTGCAATCACTGTCAGGCAGACTGGCAAAGGTTTGCAAATAATCACCATCTAATTTATAAATGCAGACAGATTGCCAACATTTTGCAATCAGTCTGAGTCAGTCTGATGGAGTTTTTTGAAACAGAGGATTGACTCAGCTGGTTGCCAGTTATCTGGTTATATTCATGTATATAAGCAAGGTTGCCGAGCGCCTATGTCAATGTGGAGTTCAGTTGCTGTCCTGCAGCAACTAGGTTGCTATTTGTGGAGGAATTTCTGTTTCAAATTTTTGAGGTTTGGGCTGGACTCTGAATGTAAATAGTTAATGTGATTTTTGTGTTTGTAGACAGTAACAGATTTGCAGCCTTCACCTATTTTTCACAGTTGTTGTATTATCACAGACAGATTGCATGTAATTACCAAACTGACCCCAAACTGAGAGCAGACTGATAGCAGGCTGACTCCATCTTACTGCAATTTTATCACTGTCTTGATGCACCAGAGTTGCAGTGAAGGTGGCAACTTACTGTGAGCATTCGCAGACCTTGTCCTTGTCTTTGAAGCAACCATTTCAAAGGGAAAAAGATTGTTAGTTCATTGCACATGGTTGCAGTAATTTTGGTCATGTCTCCAACCACTTCCCTAGTGTGACAGTAGTATTATGTGCTGAACTAGTGCAACTTTAGTAGAAAAATTACCATGCAAACCGGGAGGAGTTACGCTGTATTTTTCAGCCATGATCTAAACCTACATGACATAAGGACATTAGATGACATATTACATAATAATCTGCAGGTGAACCAGTCACATTTTTAAATTCAGCTGCAAAACACAGTATCAAAATCCTCCAGCAGATGAGGATCAGAAACACATACTTCATTGTGCCTCCGGGCTATCTGAGAGAGCAGCTTCCATTTTCTTCTTCATCTCACAGAAACGAGCTCGCATCAGAGCGAATGTAGAACTGCTAAATATCATACATCAGATCAAAGAACTCCATTAAAAATACTATCAGGAGGACTGCTGCAGAGCTGCCTGCGCTTATATTCTGTCATAAATGACAACTGGCTCCAGGGCAGAGCAGTTTCAGGGGTGTGGGAGTTCCATATAAGACCTCTGCCTTAAAGAGCAATATAAACAGGATAAATCAATGGAGAATCTGTGGCAGACATTACTAAGACAGGCTTGCTCACGTCCAGTCAATGGAGGAATAGAGACAGAGAAAGAGAGTAGTGGAGCATGCTGATAAGAGAAAGAGCACCAGATGTGACATAAATCTGTGTAAATCTGTGTTTGAGGAAACACTGCTGTAGACCTACATACCAAATATATTAGAATATGAACAGAAGCAAAGCAGTGGGATTTGTTTTTTAAATGGAAGATTTCACAGAAATGAAACAAAATCACAAAAAACTGTTTTTATTAAAGAGACTCACACCTTACTATTTTACATGGACCACGCAACTGATGGCTCAGCCCAGCCAGAGAAGGCTAAAGAAAATACACCTGACTTCAGGCTTAGTTTGAAACTGGACAACAGAGACATAAAGAGAGGCCTGTTAGGACACAAAACATGACTGCAACATCAGATTTGAAGGTTCAGCTGATTCCTATTAAGCAGTGAATCCCCCCTCCCCCCTGTGCGGCAGATAAAGATAGTGAGGGATGGAGTAATGATCCTATATATATATATGTATATATATATATATGTATATATATATATATATATATATATATATATATATATATATATATATATATATATATATATATATACACACACACACACACACACACACACACACACACACACACACACATATATATATATATATATATATATATATATATATATATATATATATATATATATATATATATATATATATATATATATATATATATATATATATATATATATATATATACAGGAAAAAAAGGAGAGACTGCTGACATGTTACAGTTTCACCAATAAAACCTTTTACTTTTTCCTAACATCCATATACAGTATAGGTGGTGTCATTTCTGTCAAAGATATTATGTCAGGGATGGTGATCTCCAGCTGATCATAATCAAAGAAATCAAGGAATTGTGAGAGAACACACACACACACGCACACACACACACACACACGCACACACACACACACACACACACACACACACACACACACACACACACACACACACACACACACACACACACACACACACACATTCTGATGTGTCAGCACAAATGTGGGCGTGGTGTTGAGAGTAAGTGCATATCACTGACTGTATTTTCTCCGCTGGTGCTGATTCAGCAAAATGTGAAGGTGAGCTTAAGCTCCCTGCAAAGGTTTGATAAATTCAGTCTCCACAGAGGTGACACAAGCAGCGTAGGTGGATGAAAATGGTGGCAGCTGGCTTGGGGAGAAAAACTGTTACAGTAGGGCGACACTAATGAATTCTGTGCCACACAGGGGGACAGCTGTCTTTCCTAGTGTGACAGCCTCACAGGCAGTCCAGCTGCAGAGAAAAGTAGAATGACAGAGTCAAGATAACCTAGTGTCAAGGCCTTTTCTGCAGGCAATAAAGGAGGTTTTGATTTCACCAAAAAGCATTTTGTGCTTTTTATGCATCTTTAGGTCAAACTAAAATTAAAGTCATTTTCTAGACTTTATAGAAGCAAAAAATAAAAAAGTTTTTATTATTCAACATCTGTTTTGTCACACTTAACACAAAAATATTGTGTGTATATATCTATCTATCTATCTATCTATCTATCTATCTATCTATCTATCTATCTATCTATCTATCTATCTATCTATCTATCTATCTATATATATATATATATATATATATATATATATATATATATATATATATATATATATATATATAAATAAATATATATGCATGCCCTTTAAAGATATTAATGAAACAAAAAAACATGTAGCCCGCGGGAATCTACGGGTCAGTAATTAGATACTGTCACGGATCAATTAATAAGATAGGCTGGGGGGAGTTGTCTCAGCGGAGACATTTGTCTCGATTTTGACTGCATTTCTTTGCTATGGATCAAACTGATTCTTAAAATTTTAGCCAATAATAAAACTTTTTGCATTGCTCTACCAAAATACAAAGTGAACAGAATTAAATTAGATGTAAATCTGAAGCTCATATTAATCCTAATAAACATTTCACATTCCAGATGTGGCTCAGGGGTCATTATCTGTCTAAAATTTAACAAACTATTCTTTGATAAACAAGCAATAATGGAAAGTTTAAACCAAAAGAAATGTGAGTAGTTTTATGTAACCAGCTTTTATTTTTTCCACAGTTCTTGGATCTCAGTAGATGGCAGGTTCATAAATTTTAATCTGTGGTTCATAAAACAAGCACCACTGGGTGAATTTAGCAGTGGCAACAGCACACCTGAATAATGTCTCCTTTTTTAAGCATCTCGCCAAGAACAAAATTGTGTTGCATAAACTATGTGAAAGCTGCGTGGTGAGATGAAACTTATTAATACTGATTGCTGCAGGTGGGAGAGAGCACTCTCCTGTTGTGCTTCCCCTCTCTATCCCCTTATTTTGCTCTCTTTCTCTTTACCTTCTCCTCATCCTCCATCTCTGCAGTGTCTGAGGTCACTGAACCAAAGATTACATAACATCAAGATCACTCACTACGGATCACTCCACTATGCATCATCTTTACCCCCCGCCTGGCAGCACATTGAGTGACTGATGAGAATAATGTGTTGATATTCATGCATGAAACAGGAGAGAGGACTGTGAGAGTGCCCAAAAAAGTAGAGATGCAGAGAGGAGGGATAAGAGAAAAAAAGAAGATGGAAGTGCAGCTGAAGAAAGATGTTCAGGAAGCTGACAGATTGGTGAGACATTGCATAACAGGCCTTGATTGAGGACAGCTGTCTCTTGCCCTCCCTTTTCCTCCTGTTGCATTTATTTCCTCCTCATGCATGAGGGCTTCTCCTTCAGCATTTCCTCTGCTGACATTCATTTCTGTTGCATTACTATTTCCCTTTTCTAATGCTATTTTTCCTTCCATCTGTCTAATATCTTGCCTGCATAAGCATAGCTCATCATAATCATTCTGTTAAAATAGATAATAAGTCACAATCAACACTGCACCTCATTGAGCTTTAACACAACTCCTCACTTCCAAAATTGGCAACACATTTGACTTCAACTGTACTGCAGTCACTGTGCTGGCAGTGACTGTACTGCAGTCTGTACTGTACTGCAGTCACTGCCACTGTACTGCTGACAAATATCAACATGCTAGATTTGTGAGCATATTTGGATCAGGTACAGCTCAGATGGCTGGGAAATGCCAAGATATTTAATCACTATTTATTTAAAATTCATACTGGGAATGCTAATGTGACAGAGTGCTACTGATACATTCAGAGCTCTGCAAACTAACGACACTAAGTTTCTACTTTCAGTCTGACAGTGCGTCTAATCTAACAGATTTCCATGTGTGATGACGGGACTGGATCGTACTTAACCAGTCCCCGAACATCAAATTATCCACCTGAAACATCAGATTTTTTAAGTAGGTTTCTAAAATGATCCTTTTGTAGTGTTTACCTAAAACACTTTATAAAAGTATCTAATCATTTTTAATTTCACAACAATATCTAATTTATGTCCATGAAACTTTTATTATGTGTGATATATTGTGATGTTCCACAAGGAAACACAAATCCCTTTATGTTTGTGTCAGGAAAGGTTGTTGTAAAAATCTGCTAAATCAAACATGCGGAGCTACCTGCTGTGGTGACACCTTGTGAATAAAGGGAGCAGCTAAAAGTAGCTTTCATTTATTTATTTATTTTTCAAACTGCTATATCCACAGCTTCCCAAAACCTTTGGTTCACTGACAAACACTGCTGCTGGACTAAATCCATTTCATCATAAAGTCCTACAGGTAAACACAGGTTTGGAAACTGTTCCAGTGAGAGAACATGTTCTAAGTCTACTCATATAAAAGCTATTTATAAAGAAACAAATTAAGATTGATTTGAGGCATGACACGCATTAACCGCAACACTGATTTTTGATTGATTTCATTTTTTAGCTACACTGATGTGCCACAGACTTCAACTCAAGACCGACTTACCAGCAATACAGAATATTCACAGTCAATCTAAATCATCACACTGTTCACGTCCAACTAAGCCTTGAGCAAGAACCAGGTGAATTTATTAGAGAAGTAATTTATTTATTTGACAAACACCTTATTGTTACATAAGTCTTTTGTCCCCTCTGTTTCGGTGTTTTGGTACAACTGGAATTTTTAGATTGCTTGGGGAAAACCCATCTCATTCATTATGCATAGAGAGAGCTCGATGTACTCACAGCAGTGGTGAGACAGAGAGCGAGATAAGAAAAAGTGTGCATGAAAAACAGATTTTGATCTCATTTTGATTTGGGTATGCAATTTCTCATTTCTTTGCCTTGTTCATTGTAATCCTTACAATAGTCTCTGCAGGGCAAGTTTTCTACTCTTTAGAAAAACAAAGGTGAGATGAGAAATGGTTCCAATGAGCTATAGATTGTAAAAGATTGTAAAAAAAACCCAAAAAAAAACCAAAAAACTTTTTTTTTTCATTTCAGTTTCAAAAAGCAGTGCATACTAGCATTTTTTTTTTTGCTTTTTTTTTTATAACAAAGTTTCACAGCCACAGTAAAATAAGGATCAACACTTGTAAGGCTAGTAGTTTGAGTCTTTTAAAACTCTTCAGGGACAAAGATATTGGATATCTGGCAACCACTTAAACTTTCTGGTTAAACAACAATACCTGTGCTAAACTGATTCCTAATTGTTTTGTTGGTGCAAAATATGTAATAGTTGTTTGGTCACGTAGCTGTGCAAAAAAATAATAAAAAAATGTCCTCATGATTAAGTAAATCATCCTTTGTTAGCATGTCACACTGGGCACATTGGACACAACCTTACTTTAATAACATTTAATTAACTAGTAATAATTATTAATTCATTAAGGAAAACTTTTTAAATATATCTTAACAGAGTTAGTAAATTGTTGTGTAATGTTTGCTGTGTGATCACTACTTAATACAGTGAGGGTTTACATTTAATTTGAATGAACAGTGTACCAGAAACACACACACAGCTTCAAAAAGCAGTGCATACTAGCATTTTTATTTTTACATTTTTTTAAGCAAACTGTTATAGACAGTAAAATAAGGATCAACACTCTTAAGGCTAGTAGTTTGAGTCTTTTAAAACTCTTCCTAGACAGAGATACTGAATATCTGGCACCCATCTAAACTTTCTGATTACGCAACAATACTTGTGCTAAACTGATTCCTCATTGTTTTGTTCGTGCAAAATAAGTGTAAGAGACATTTTCTTTTTGTTTTGTGTTATGTGTTTGGACACTAGGGGGCACTTAGTTTATGAGTCATTGTATTTATATGGGAAGGGTTTGCTTATTTGGCTGGTGTTGATGGTGGAGGCTAACAGTTTTTGTCCGTGCAATCTGTGTCAATCAGGTGTGCCAGCATTTACACTTTTTTGTTAGGCTGCATATCCTGTTCAGTGATAGAGACGAGAACTACCTGTTGTCGGTCACAAATAATAAAAGGAAGTGAAGACAAAGATGTTTGAAATTGTAAGTGTGTGAGTACACAGCTGTGAAGCATGCATCAGAACCAGCTCAAATTAACGCCGAGTATCAGCACAGGAAAGCTGATACAATAAACAGAGGAAGTTGTTCGGTCACATAGCTGTGCAAAAAAAAAAAATTTCCTCGTGATTAAATAAACCAGCCTTTGTTAGTATGTCACACTGGGCATTAGTTATTTATGTTTATTTAAAACTTCAGTACCCTCACCTATGTGCCATCCAATTTGCTCTGAATTCAGTTTAGGCCACACAGTTACACCAACAGCTAATTGCCAATAACAAGGATGTCTTTGGGAGAAAGTCAAAGTACTCGGAGGTTATCCACACAAACAGAGAGAACCTCACACAGAAATGACCCAGTTGACCAGGAGGAACCTTCCTGGTATGAGGGAACACTGGCAAGCACCCACAACTCACATAAAATTTGTTAAATGTTATTTTTCACATGCAATTTTTAATATCTAAAGATATTTTTTCTATTGAAGCATTTACCTCAGTGAAATTTTTATAACTAGCACATTACAGTGTCTGTGTGGAAAACTACATTTACAGTAGCAAGAACTGCCACAAAACTGGTTTCAGTACCTTGACAGGAGATTATCATCATCATCAAAAATAAGCAAGATTCAGTCACGAAAGACTCTTTACAAGAATGTAAATATCATCAAAATGAAAGCAGAGTTCAGTGGTGGTTGTGTTCTAAGAACTAGTATTTAGGCTGCCACTGGCTTCCTTTAATGGCTACTTGCCACCATGACGATGCAAGAAGGGGAAAAACCAACACTACAGCTTTTACACATAGTGCATGTAGTTTGGTTCAAGGTTTCCACAAGTAGCTGTTGTTTTTATAAGTAGTGTATGTGATCACTGGAACTGGGAGAAGATGCAAACCCAGTCTCAGGGGGTCACGACCTAGTGTACTCCTAGTGCTGTTCCCAGGCCTGGATGCATGGGAGGGTTGCCTCATGTAGTTTGGCGTAAAAATCTGTGCTGAATCAAAAGATTTGGATTCATCTACTGTGGAACCCTTGGGAAATTGGGGAACATCCAAAAGTACCACGTGTTTAAGGCCTGGCTATTTTATCTGTTTTAAAACCTTTCTGCACTAGTTGTATACCTGCCAAACCAACTTTTTTAAAGTTTTATTTTAAATTCTGGAGTTGTTGAGTGATGGCTGCTCCATTTAGGAGGTTGCTACTAGATGCTGACCATCTTAAACAGATTCCCATCAGCATTCCCATCCATGCCCCACAGTGATTGTTTTCAAGAAACCCCAAATAGGCCGGCCTTCATCTGCAGTCATACCCTAATGCAGAGTTTCTCACTGTGCCCCACTGGTGGGGCGCAAACGACCTGGGAGAAAAGTAACGCACAAAAAAAAAATTGAATCGGATGAATTTTCACAGCAGAACAGGGAAAATCCGTTAGTATACAGCAGCAGGTAGCATAGCAACTAGCGAAATTCTCCACAGTCACCGTCTTTTGTTTACATAGAACCACCATGTTGCTTCAACCCTCCCCAGCTTCGACCCTCATGGGGCATCAAGAGATTTGCACTGTTTAATGGCACAAGCTGTAAAGCCCCACCACCACCCCAACAATAACCTAAAAGTGACCACAACAAAACTTGAGACACACAGAACTGCAATATTTTGATGATCTTGAATAGGAAGACATGTTTGTTCAGACTGTTAAGTAGCTTCCTCAGCGGGGATGTGTTGCAGAGGAACCAGCACTCGCCCTGTTATAATAAGAATACCGGTAAGAACATATATTTATCACACAGACAAATGTTTATCATTTAACAAGCACACTTAATAATTCATTATAGCTTCTTTATTGTCCTTACTGTTGCAGAGAGTAATGTATCCAGCAGATTTTTTCTTGTAGTAGATTAGTCCAGAGATCACAGCAACAAAACCAAGCAAGAGTCCAGACAGTCCAACAACGATCTTATTCCGTTCTGCCACAGGAAGGGAGGGGTCTGAAACAGTGAGAACACTATGCTTACATTTATGCATCTTGAGTTATTTTTTTTAAATTTTTTTTATCTTAGGTATATATTTTTAACTTTGCATCACAGCAGAATACTTACCCCAGACCCCAAGTTCTGGCTCACTGAGGGTGATGTGTTCAACCACACAAGTAATTTTTTCTCCAGGAGTTGGAGTGTACTCCAGGTAAGAATGAATCTGGTAGTACCATTCCCCATCAGGCATCACTTCAGAGTAACTGACACCTGCGGTCACTTGCCGTTGGTTACGCAACCACGTCATTTTGATTTGTTTTGGATAAAAGTTGAAGGCGCTGCACACAAGCATGGTTGGATGACTACCACCAGACTGCTTCACAGATTTCATTTTGATGGTGGGAGTAATTGTGATATTATCTGAAAAAAAAGGAGCTTTGTACTTTCTGTTAAACAAACCAACAAACAAACCAACAAACAAACAAACAAACAAACAAACAAACAGACCCTTTCTATTTGTTTGGGTTTCTTTTCTGTATTTATTAAGCATATTGTGAATTTTATTGTATTTTGAATGATTTTAGATTTACAAACAGTGATAGAGTCAGGCAGTATTGGCTTGTAATAATGATAGATGCTTTTCATGGCTTGACAACTCGACTCAACATTATCGATGGCTCCATTCCATTAAATGTCCCACTCATCCATGTCAGCGAGTGCAAATGCACAATTCCAGAGCCTTACACACAGCATCAGTGTTAACTCAGTCTATGGCTTTCCTGCTCTGACAAGTTGAATTGTTTGCTGTGAAATAGGTCTATGGGGATATCACACAACAAAGCACATTTAGTAAAGTTATTTAAAGAAATAACAGAAAACAAATCCTACCTAACTCCTTGATGGCCTCCAAGTTGTCATAACACAATATTTTTTTTTCAATTTCTCTTAGAGTTTTGTCCACAGGATTATTGTAACTTTTTGCAATATCAATCGAATAGGCTGAGAATCCTGTCCAGTTGCCTCTTGTGCTGTTGAACTCCATCATAATGTTCTTGTTGAAAATAAGCAGAATGGTAAACTCCATATCTTCAAAGGCATGACCCTTGAAAGTACAACAAGCTCTGCAATGGTAATAATCCTCATCTGAGAAAACTGTAAATCAGGTATAGAAATAGATTGTTATGATATTATTTACTACAATAATACCTCAACACATCAAAGAGAAGCTAGATGCAACTTACCCAGACTTAAAGAAGAAAAAAACAAGTAAAAATAAAAATTAAAAACGAACATGTTTCCTCACAAATAGGAAAAATACACGAACAAAATTTCTCCAGTGTGCGGGGTTTGCAGTGTTTACAGACACAAGGAAATAAGTGCAAGTACACCGAATGAAAACATGAACCCTCCCTTTCCTAGACTCTTATTTGGAATGAGGAAATGACAGAGAACAGTAAATATGCTTAAAATGAAACACCATCCCTGTGTATGTGTGTGTGTGTGTGTGTGTGGGGGGGGTGGAATTGCCATTGATTTATTCAACTTGAAACTAGACTACTAGCAAAACATTTTTCAGAATATCTTGAGCTTATTGTTTAAATTTACAAAAAGGCTGTAGAAAAATAAAACTTGTGGCAAAATTGGATTCATTTGAAAACTTTCTTTGTAATGCTAATTATTCTTAGTAATCATTATATCATCATGTACTGCATCATATTTCATATATTTTCTCTGACCATCAGTGCTTACTTGTTGCTTTTAGAAATGAAACCTATAAAAGCACTATAATTCTTCCATGAAATGAAACACTTAAATGAGAAGCATAACAAGGCCGAGCGAAGCTTCTGGGAACCACAAGAGTTAAGAAGTGAGAGAAAATTTTACAGTACCACTACAGGGAAAACTTTTAAACATGCATTTTTGCTGTCTGCCTGTTGCCTAATAAACTGATTAGCGTGTGATCTAATGTGTTCTATGGCTAGAAGATTATTTTCAGCCACTGAAGTATTCAAAGTAGTAAAACCTGAAAAGGTTGAGCCTGACATTCACATGATCAACCCTGATCAGCTGTTATCAATTGAACTGCCAGCTGGCAAGTGACATACTTTTGGAGCAGGTTAGAATACAGTGCAATCCTGCTTGACATGTTTTATCCCTGTTGCTGCCATGTTGCTACCTGCTGCTGGGAAAGGGTGAGAACATAATTGTGTTGCTGTGTTAAATAAATGTTGCTCTGCTCAACTCGACCTGATCTCTCAGCCCTTTTGAAAATCTGTTGAAAATCTGTTCTGAAAATGACATTTGCTATGCCAAATCCAGAGACAGCTGAAGGATGCCCTCCTCACAATTAAACATCACCTTTGTGTGACACCCAACAAGAGTAAAGTAAAGCCCCCTCTCTGCCAGGTTTGGGAGGAAAGTCTCACCTCAGCTATTTTGCTTCACTGGTGAAGAAGGAGCGCTGACTGAGCTCTACTTGGACTCCAAGCTCCAGCCATTGGCCAGTTCATGGGTAACAGAGCAGTAAAGTGTAATGGACTGACTTACCTGTGTGCACCATGGAAGAAGTAAATGCCATGATTACTGCTCTGATGTGGTTCTCTGTCCATGCCTTAGTTTGATGAATGCAAACCCACCAGGCATGAAAGACAATTTACAGAATGGGGATCTCACTTGAGTAAACCCAACCAAACTACTATGAGCTGAATATGTGATCTTGTCATTTGGAAATTTTCACTCCCTCTGCATCAGGTCGCAGCCATGAATGTCCCAAAAACCTGGGACCTCATACATTTGAACTCTTTTTCTCTGCTGTGTAGTACCATGTCTCAGACTGGCATTAAGGTTCATTGATAGCTACCTGTATAGTATATTCCCAGTGCTGTGAAAAAGTATTTGCCCCCCTTGCTGATTTCTTAAGTTTGTTGAATATTTGTCACACTTTAATGTTTCAGATCATCAAACAAATGTAAAAAAAATACTCCAAAAAATCAACTCCATAAAATTACTCCAAGAGTGCATCATTGACTCAACCAGGAAGTCACAAAAGAACCCAGAACAACTAAAGAACTACAGGTCTCACCTCAGTTAAGGTCAGAGTTCAGGATTCAACAATAAGAAAGAGACTGGGCAAAAATGGCATCCATGGGAGAGTTCCAAGGAGAAAAGCACTGCTGACCAAAAAGAACACAAAGGCTTGGCTCACATCTGCCAGAAAACATCTTGATGATCCCCTAGACATTTAGGAAAATATTGTGTGGACTGACGAGGCAAAAGTTGAACTTTTTGGAAGGTTTGAGTCCCATTACATCTGGTGTAAAACTAACACAACATTTCATAGAAAGCTGGTGGTGGTAGCGTGATGGTCTGTGGCTGCATTGCTGCTTCAGGACCTGAACGACTTGTCGTAATTGGTGGAACCATAAATTCTGCTCTCTCCCAGAAAATCCTGAAGGAGAAAGTCCAACCATGAATATGAAGATTTTGGACTGCCGTAGTCAAGAGTGTGGGCTTAAATCCCATTGAGATGCTTTGGCATGATCTTAAACAGGCTGTTCATGCTTGAAAACTCTCCAATGTGGCAGAATTAAAAGAATTCTGCAATTCATCTACTTTCTAATGTTCAGTGAAAACTTAAACAGTAAACTAATGTAGAACTTCTTAATATTTATATCAGGTTCTGGATAAGAAGCAAATGAAGTGGAGGAGCGAAGCAGTGCCCTCTGATTAAAAAAAAAGAAACTCTGATATTACTAAATAAAAAGTGAAAATAAAGTGTGCTAGGAGTTATTGGAAACCTGTGGGAAAGTTCCACTCATTTTATATTAGAGCGATTATCCTAACAGAGCAAAAGGAAAGTGAAGAGATCTTTAAATCTTGAAAGAACAAAAGTTGTGTAAAGTTGTCAGTAATATCAAAACAAATCAAAACATCCTCTATGCTATGCAGCCTGTTCAGCTGTCCACCACTCAGTAATCTAATTCCTTCTGAGAATAAAGTACCTCCATTCTCAGACCCTGTTTACATGAGAACATTTTTCAGGTGAAAACTGTAAACTTCTGTTGTGTTTTGGCCATTTGTTTACACGACAACAGTGTTTCAACTCCCTAAAAATGCACAAATTGTAGAGTGGAGTTTTTTTGAAACGCTCCTGTCTCCATCTTTGTCTAATCATGGAAAATGTGAGTGTTCCATAACAGGAGGTACTGGCACATAACTATGGCCTGGCATTGAAACGACAGCGCTTTCTGCTCTGGTGCCCTAGAACTCTCTTATGGTTCCATGTGAATGGTGATAATTTTTAAAACTTTGCCGTCTGCAGACATGGCTTTTCTAAAACAAAAATGGAATAATATATTTTCCAGCAGATCATTCTCATGTTAACAAGACCTCAATGTGTTGTTCAAACCCAGACAGCTGAGACAACGAGGCTCAAGTTGCACCAGAAGTGTCTATCTGCTCGCAGCAGGATCCTGCAGGTGCTACACCCCATGCTTGTGTATAGCCTGTTTGGACCTTAAATACATAAGAACCTTCTATATAAATTTATGGTACACAACACTGTACTTGTAAAACTTACCCAATACTACTTTACAGCAATGTAACATTAACATGAGGAGGTGGGGAATGGAGGAGAAATATCATTGAATCAGAAATTTTGGCAAAAATAATAGAGGAGCAGACTTCAAGCTCTGCACTGCAAAAAATGTAATACAGCATCAAGCCAGAATATCAGCGATACAGTAACTTATCTGGCTCAGGATCCATCACAAGTTACAGGTTAATATAATATGTGAAGTTGTCATTGGTTGGCTGTTTTGTACTAACTAAAGAGAATTCAAATCCATTGAGAAACCAAGGAGACTGTCAAACAGTTAAATCAAGGAGAAATTAATATGGTTTAATTAAAGTCTGACCAATACTCTAGAAAGAATAGCAATCCTTGTGAATTGTGGATGAATAGGTAGAGGGATGACCTTCGACCATATGAGCTATAAACCCAACACAGGCTCATTAACGCAAGTAGCTGGAGACAAACACTGGGAGTGCCTTTTCAACCTCTGTATCAAACACTGGAAGAGACAGAGGAGAGTCTTTGCTTGGTGTTAGGTCAAGAAACAGTTCAATATAAATATGTAAAATGAAGACTATATGAAAATTAATATATATTGTAACATTAGTGATAAATTATAGAATACCCAATGGGTTGCTAAGCCAAACTTTGTCTTCTTATCCCCTTGTTGTTGTCTGCTCTGCTGTGCCATTTTCTGTGCTTTAAGTGCTTTATAGTGGCTTATTTCAATAACTTGATCAATAATCAGCCGCCAGTCAGCTGCACCGGGAAGGTTAAAAATTTGTGCTGACTGCTGAAATACATGGTGTAACAAATGTAGAATGTGCACATACTAAACAAACGTAATATGCATACACTAAACGTGAACAAACGTGCACAGGGTGAATGCAGTCATAGGATCGCCGTTCGGCGTTGTATATGCCATATAGATGTTTACATTACGTTGTTGTTTTATTTTTGAAGTCTGCAAGAAACATAATAATACATTTACACATATAACATACATACACATTCACGCATATAAGATGCGTATAAGACACGGACTTTCACGTATGTCACGTACACCATGTAACGTATACACATTCCACAGTATGCTTTTACCATATATGGTAAGGAAAGAGCCAAGAATGCTGTTTATTACATGCTGTAAACTGAGTTTTATGTAACCCATGTGATACTACTGTGAAAGTCTGGAATAAAACCGCTGCAAGGAAGCTGATAGCCAGGAGACCACTTCCTCTTTTTTCAGTGAGAGGTCACTTCCCTTGGTTCGGGAGCTGAGCTCAGAGGACGAGGTTTTTCCTCCTTGCACAAGTAAAAAGAAACGTGTTTGTGTATTTGTTCTTTGTTATTTGTGAATGATTTGAGCCGATCAGTGCCCTAGGCAATGTTTATGCAAAGTTTCATCAAGATTGGTCCACTCATCTAGGAGGAGATAGGAAACATAAAAACATACATACATACATACAGAATGATCATTATACTATCATGTATTGTACAAACAGTGATGACTTTCCAAAACACAGTAATTAAACAAGTGACAAAACAAATAAAGACAAACCAGGATGTGTGCATTCAGTTTGAGTTATATGTTTTTCCTGTGTTTTAATGGTATATTAGAATTTATGCATTTATCTGCTGGTATATATTTTGTGATCTGATGTTAAAACAAGAGACAACAGAAGGTGAGAATGATGTGAAATTGCCTGCTGCAAAACAAACAAGGAC
This sequence comes from Pterophyllum scalare, assembly GCA_024447675.2. NCBI lineage: Eukaryota > Metazoa > Chordata > Actinopteri > Cichliformes > Cichlidae > Pterophyllum > Pterophyllum scalare. The sequence goes on from JAMQGT020008157.1 coordinate 37,791, forward strand.
AAAATAATCAGCATGCTATGTACAGTATGATCCGTGTCTTAGTCAGTGGGACTCTGAGGGCCCTGATATTGGCTTCCTTTTATATAGAGGAATGTTCCTGCAGCAACTCCAATAAGTCCAAGACTCAGGCCAAGTCCACAGAAGACATCTGGACCATTACCAGATTCATCTATTTCAGCCACTGTGGAGGAAATGATAGAATATTTTAAGTTAAATAATTCAATTTTAAATGACGAGGATTTTAAATTTCTCAAAGATTCAGTATGATATGAAGCTTCTTTGTTCTCACCCCAAAACTTTGTCAGAGGCTCCTTCAAGGCTTCATGCTCCACAGTGCAGCTGTAGATGTCACCATCTTCTGGGACAAAGTTCAAATTGGAGAAAACATAAAATGTCCCATCTGAATTGGATAAACATTTGATGAAAGGATCTTCCACTTCAACTTTTATATTGTTCTTGGTCCACTTTATTTGGATGAGAAGGGGGAAGAAGTGACTGACGAAGCAGATGAGGGTATTCGCTTCCTCTTTTATTACTTCATCTCTGGGATAGAGGAAGATCTTTGGTGGCTCTGAGGGTTAATATAATACTAAATAATAATAATATACTAAATGGTTGTAGTGTGCCAAAATTGGACAGTGAGTGACAAGATGTTCAGTATCACCTACCTTTATTCTTTATTGCTGACTTGTCTTGTTTCCATTTCTGCATGCTATCTACGCACGTCTCTCGGTACTGCCTTTCATATTTGTAAACCCAGTCAGGACGCAAAGTTGTAGGTATCTGACTCTCCCAAATCAGAAGATCATTTTTAAAGTCTACATAGTAGACTTCATCTTTATCCATTGTTAAAGAGAGCTGAGTATCACTTGAGTCAAAGCATCCATAAGTGTGACAAAAATCATGGCTTCCTAGGAAAATGGAACAAATTAGTTCAACAGCAAAAGCTTAGAGAGGTCTTTGAGATTTTGTGGATAAGGTTATTTAATAAAAATAAATAAGTAAATGTAAAAGCTAAAAAAGAAGAACTGGATTGTACAAATGTGACAAAACTGTTAGACTTTATTTTGTGAGGAAAATGATCCAGTAATAAATAACCATGTGAACACTAAATGACCCTTATTTTAAGTATCTGGTCTTCACCCTTGTGGAGAAATATTTGCAACTTAATGTTTGCTCACCAACAGTGTTTCTGATTTAAGCTGATTCCTCCATACAAAACAGCAACATTTGTGTTGGACTAAGGTCACAACTTTGACCGTTCGAAAACACATAATTTTACACTCTGCGAAGCTGTACAATTACAGCACTCACAACACCCATGATACAGCAGGTGTGGTCTTCAAATTCACTGCATTTTTATGGTAATTGCATTACTGCAGTGATTTTTGTGGAAAGACTGCAATTACTGGTCGTGAAGGAGGAAGAGGGTTGCAAGCAGAAACATCTATAAAATTTTATGGTATACAGAAGCAGAGGGTTGGTGTGAGAGAGGGGGATGCTAGGGATATGGTGAGATGGAAGAAGATTATCTGCTGTGGTGACCCCCAGAGGGAAAGAAGAAGACCAAGCTGAAAGAAGAAGACATGAGTAGAAGAACCCAAATGTAAATACAGTATCTGTCAGAGTAAAAAAAGTGGCAGTTACCCAAGTTCCAAAAGGCAGAACAAAGTCCAAAGGGTTAGGTGAAACACAAAGTCCAAAAAGGGACTTACCATGATCTACAGGCACAAGGAACCAGGAACAAACAGGGAATGTAAACAGACTCTGACAAAGACTAAGGGGAAAACAGCACTATACACACAGAAGGGCAAACAAGGGAAGTGGCAACAGGTGGGAAAAACATAACAGCTGACCTAATCACAGAGGATGAGACATGGGAAGTAGAACAAAACCAGAACGGACCCAGTACAAAAGAAAAACTACAGGGAGTATGAAAATTCAACAAACAGAGAAAAAGTTCTGGGGCTGGCAAGGGAGCCAGGTAGGGTAAGGGAACCATTTAGGAGGTCGACCCAAATGAGCCGTGCAGATAAATGGTTCTGAGGGTTCTACCTAAGGGCCAATAATGAAGACAAAGCAGTTCAGGAGGCCAGCCTGGTGGCTGGCAGGACATCAGAGAGACCTCTCTAGAGGTTGAGAAGGAAGAGGCTAGAAGTAGTAATATAACAAAGCTATAATCAGGAACTAAGGACTTGGTAATAAACACACTGAAGGAAAAACATGAGGCAAATATAAACAGCAAGGAAACTAAGAATCAAACAGAAAATATTTCAATAAACAAAACTTTAAAGTCCATAAACTCAAAAACACTGGGTCAACAACCCAGGACCATAGCAGTATATTCAAAGGACAGGTGGGCACAATCAACCAGGGATTGCAAAAGAATGAGTGCAGAGCAGTACTCACAAATCTTCATTGTTAGTCCCAAAATTTACTTCATAAAAAATATTTTGTGAAGATCAGACTTGTCTTTCCCTATTATTAAATAAAAACACACACTGATTGTCATCACATTGAATGAAAGCACGTCACTATAGTTCACCTTCAAATTACCTGTTGACCAAGTTTAATATATATTTTTCATTTTGTTAATTGGTGTCTCTTGATCTACCTTTAGCACTACCTTTAAGATTTGATGATATTGTAGGTCATATCTGTTCATAAATATAGGAAATTCTAAACATTCACAAACTTTCAAGCACCTATGTATTATACATATATTAATAACAAAAAATTTCACAAATAAACTTCCATTTGAATAACAGTTTAGATTCAAGTCAAATGCAACAATGACAGAGAAACTCATACTTACTTTCTGCAGAGATGCAAACTGTTCCTGAGAAAAAAAGTATAATTTTGAGGAACATGGTTAGTTTGTATTTATTTGAGAATGCTGCTGAAGCCCTGTAGTCCCTGGTCAAGGCTGGCTGTGTTAAGCGAAACATTCCTCATTCCTATCAGTTATTAAATGTGTCCTGCAGGTCCAGATAAACTGGTTTAGCTAACACAAACAAGAGCCAATGCTCGGCTGTTTTGAATTCGTAACTGGGGAAGGAGGAGGGGTGGGGGTGGGCTCAAAGTGGTATTATAGTAAAGTCACTGAACAAGTGTGTGAAGTTTGATGTGTCTAGATCCAAGGCTATGACAACACAAATAAATACCAGTGACAAAAGGTGGCAGAACTACTGAACTACAGTACTGTGGAATTTTGTGTATATATGCTCTGTAGAGCTACCACAGTATATTGTCAGCGGTCATGTCTACTAATACCCCAGCAGGGGGAAAAAACTATAGTAAAATTCCTTTCTGCTTTTTATGTTATGATCTTTTTCGTCCACTTGCTCAGTTATCAGAGGTTTTAACACCCCCACAAAACACATAACCATGATCTTCACATGTACTCACCCTGCATTTTTTAATGTGATATTTGTATGTAAATGCCTCTTTGGTACACTCCTATCATATCATATCATATCATATCATATCATATCATATCATCATATCATATCATATCATATCATATCATATCATATCATATCATATCATATCATAGGGTTTTCATTCCTTCTGAGTGGTTCAAGAGCACATTTGTCATGTAAGGATGTGTTCCAAATTTCTAGGTGTTTATTCTTTTTGTACATGTTCACCTACATGAGGCTGTTTTCCAGGAAAACGGTCCTTCTCTTTATTTTGCTTGTTATGTAAAAAAGTACACTGAGTAATCTGAACAGATGACATTTACTAGTTTTTGCATATAAACAGAACAATTGCTTTTTTGTACTGCAACCTCTATGGAAGTTCATTCTTATTTGCTGCTGCTTCAGTAAAAAAAAATACAGCAGATAACCAAGTGCAGTGCCAAGCACTTGATGCAGGATGCTCAATTTGATTGTTTTATCCAGAACAGCTGAAAATACTCTGAGTATTTTCTGAGTCTTAGTATTTTCATTAAGGCTGATTACATTCAGAAGAAAAATCTGGTTCATGGTAATTTCATTAACAAATTTTGTGAGCGCGTACTTCTAAAGCCTATGTTCCTGCTGACTTAAGATTGGCTGACTTGAGATTTAATATTTTGTAAAATAGTCTCTCTCTCTGAGTCTTATTATTATTAAGTGTTTTGATATCTTCAAATTTTGCTATGGTTCTGTCACTCACACTGTCCTTGCTATACTCGTATTTAATGTCTCAGTCCTCAGTCTCACAGACTTAGACCTAGTCGTTGACTCCCTGGCAATCTCTGGTTGTTGAGGAAAACTATGTAACACTCTAAACACTCTAAATCCTTCTTGGCTTCACTTCTTGGCTGCTGATTGGCAACTTGAAGCTTCAGCTTCCTCTTTTCGATAGGAGTGCGGTCTGGAGACTGACTAGGCCACTCCCTGATGTTAATGTGCTTCTTCTATTGCCACTCCTTTGTTACCTTGGCGGTATGTTTTGGGGCATTATCATGCTGGAAGACCCATCCACAACCCATCTTCAGTGTTCTGGCTGAGGGAAGGAGGTTCTTGTCTAAGATTTTGCAGTACATGGTCCCTGAAGTCATTGACAAATGCTGCTACTGGACTAAATCCATTTTATCATAAAGTCCTACAGGTAAACACAGACTTGGAAACTTTGACTGAACATGTTCTAAGTCTACTCAAATAAAAGCAATTCAAAAGGGACCAAATTAAGATAGAATTGACTGTGAAACAAAGAAATATTCAGGCTGAGGCATGACACGCATTAACCACAAAACTGATTTTTGATTGATTTCACTTTGTAGCTACACTGATGTGCCACAGACAACTCAAGACCAATTTACCAGAAATACACAATATTCACAATCTAAATCCATCACACTGTTCATGTCCAGCAAAGCCTTCTTTTCTGCTCTTTAGGGAAGCAGAAGGGAAAAAGTGTAGCAAGAAAGAAGAGCTATACACTGTAAAAGATTTAATCTGATCAGTTGCTATCTCTTTGGAAAAAAATGCAGTTGGAGTCTATGTTTCTAAAAGTAGTGGATACTTGTATTCTTTCTGATATTTTAAAAATAAACTGTCATAAATAGTAAACTAAGGACCAAAACACACGCTGGTTTAATTCTTTCAAAACTCTTCCTGACAAAGTTACTGGATATCAGCCAACCATCTAAGCCAAACTGTTTCCTCATTGTTTTGTTGGTGCAAAACAATGAGGAAGAAGTTATTCAACCAAATAGCTGTGGCCTATTATAACAGCCTATGTTAGCCTGCCACACTGAGTACATTGGACATATCTACTTTACTTAGTAACATTTTGGGGGGGCTTTATTCAACAGTGTAGCAGAAAAGAGTATATAGGCAAAGGGCTGCAGGTCAGAGTCAAACCCGATTACCTGCTCAACTAGTGAGTTAAACTGGCACTATACTTCAGTAACTTTTTATAACTTAATAATTATTAGTTAAAGAAAAATTATTGTTCTTCATATCTGAACAGAATTTGTGTCTCTAAAAGAAAACTTTTGCTCTACAGTGCATGGTATATGACCTGCTGAATACAATCACAGGAAGATTTATGCAGCAGAAACACACACACAACAGTAATGATGAAAAGGACTCCACAGTGAGTATGTTTTAGACAAGACTGCAATACCTGTTTGTGTGTGTCACATTTCACTTTCTAAACTGTCCAAAATGAGTCACTGAACAGAAATATTAACATGCCTGGAGCCAAGCTGCTAGGTTGGCTGCAATTCATTGTGTATTTAGCACAGAGACTGTCAGAAGATAAATATTTATACAGAGATTTCAGCAAATGCTTTATTTTACAATCTTTGTACAACTGAAAAGTTGACATGAACATAAATTACTACAAGTAGTAGCAGTAGTGTTTTCACTGTAAATTTATTTCAACTTACAATTTCTTTTGTTTGTTTTGTTTACCAGGACAGAGTTTGCATGGAAGTTACTGACTTGTCTACAAACACTTGTCTGTTACACTTATTGTCCATCCATCCATCCATCCATCCATCCATCCATCCATCCATCCATCCATCCATCCAGAGGCTTCTTCCTTTTAAAAATGGAGTTTTTCATTCCCACTGTCACCAAGTGCTTGCTTATAGGGGGTCATTTTGATCGTTGGGTTTTCTTATTGTAGGGTCAATACCTTACAATACAAAGTGCCTTGAGGTGATTTAGCACTATATGAATAAAATTAAATTGAACTGAACACACATGTGAAAGCATCTTAACACATGGCCTTCATTTTGAACAGCTCTCTGATCTCTTCAGTCTTACTAGGTTGGACTTAGTAAGATTTGTATATCAATTTCAACATCCCAACATGTAGTCCTGTAAATAGCTGTCAACTCTTCTTTGGCAGCTGTTTGTACTGTTGTCTGTGCAAGACCACTACTCCAGCTTTAATACACACTGAGTAATGTTTAGTCAAGCGATGTTACTTTCCCAGAGGTTATGGCTGTCAGGGACAATCTGCTGTCTTTTTTATCTGGTTTGTGTAACCGCCAGGACCATAAGCATGCCCCAGACTTTGCTCCTTTTCCTGCCCTTGGTGTACTCTTGTATTTGCCAAATTCTGTTGTTAATATAAAAATACCCTAATTTTGTAAAAAAAAAAAAAAAAAGGCCAAAATGTTATTTTTATTCAAGAATTTGTTACTAACTTTGCTTGAATACAAAACACTAAAATTTACATCTTGTTTGTAAAGTAGTGCAGCAGAGACAGAAAGGGAAGAAACAGAAGTGTGTACAGTAATTTCATGCAAATGTCAAATTCACAATACTACAATTACATATTTTTCTGTTCCTGTTGTTGGATGATGGGTACCCAGATAGGTAGCCAGCTAAGAAGCTACATGAAAAGAGCCTTAAAGATAAATCAATGCAGAGAGTATAGAATCGACTGATTGCACTGACTGAAGCAGATAATGATAAAATCATGATGTAATGATGTTACACTATATCATCATGACAGAAGTTCTGTGGATGTAACTTTTAATTGTCATAAAAATGATACAGTACTTTTATAAGGTGTAATAGCTGTATAAATGGGTCATTTTAGCCTGTTGCTAGGTGGTTGCTAGGAAATTAGATAACATTATAATATCTGATCTAGATAAGAACATTCAGGGATCTAAGACATACCTCTCTGCCAAGGTTGGTTGCTAAATTCCTGATTGTGTTGGAGCAGTTGGTGGACAAAGAAACAAACACAGAGAGCCAGAGATTTTGAGTATTACAGTAAGATTATCAAAAGTTAGGTTATCAAACATTGATACACACACAAAGCACTGGCTACACAGCTGTGCAGTAAATGCACTAACCGTTAACACACAGTCCTACACAGCTGCTAAATTCAATTTGTCTTCATTACACCATTGATTGATTGATTCAGGTTACTATTTTATGATACCTTCTTATGACAGTTCAATAAAGTGGCATAGATCAGTCTTGCTTACCTCATCGAAGTCTGCACGTGAGTTATTTAAATGCCAACTACATTATCTGCTTTTTTTCAGCCTTGAATTGAATAAGTGGAAGAAAATGGATAGATGGATGGTTAAGTTAAGACCACCCCCACTGAAAAAAATTAATAAAAAATATCCCAACACAGGCAGCTGTCTGCTAGGATTTGGCTCTGATAATTCTAGTCACTGAACTGGAAAGCCTATGACTCTATGCCACACACATGGATCCTGGAATGCCTAGAACTATACAAGATTAACAGGACCCTCAGAGCCTTCATCAAGAACTCAGTGGGAATGTGGAGAACAACACTAGAGTCCAACATTGCAGACATCGAGGGCAGTTATAAGTACCTTGGAATCCCACAGGCAAATGGGAACTATGAAGAGGCTGCTAGGAAAGCTGCAACCTCCAAGGACCTGCAAAGATTAAGGGAGGTCCTAAGGAGTCAGCTGAATGGGAAGAACAAGATCCGGGGTATCAACACCTACGCCCTGCCAGTTGTCAGATACCCTGTTGAGATAATAAGCTGGCAAAAAGAAGTGATAGAAGCCACTGATGTCAAGACAAGAAAGTTCCTTACCATACATGGAGGGTTTCACCACAAATCCCGCACCCTGAGACTGTACATTAAAGCCACACTTCCATTAGTATCTACTCAGCATGGCTCGACGTGGCGCAGTTTGAAGGTGTTTCCATTAGTACCTGGTACCAGGTACTTTTTTAGAACTCACTCAGCTGGGGTTCCAAGCAATCCGAGGCGATCTGAAAATGTGACGCGGAAGAACAGCATGCCACTGATTGGCCAGGGAGTGTCATCACTAGTTGAGTCATGAGAGTGACTCCTTCACCAGAATCAACTGTGCCATTTTTAAAACCCAACAGCAAGAAACTGGAGGCATGGAAAGCACTGGTTGAATGCCCAGACTGACAGCTTTTAGTGGTAGTTTTGCAATATGAGAGCCATATGAAATGTGCACACAGCATACATTTCTAACCCTATACTGCTGGGCGATCGTCGCTGAAGCACCCGTTGGCTGCCCCTAATAGCCATGAACAGCTGGTTAACATGGCTGAGCATAGGAACTTTGAATTACCTTAATTACGCGACTGTTTGTCCTATCGAAAAATTAAAACGGTTTCTGAAAGTTGAGAAACTGCACTTCACAACCAATATAGGGTTATTATAGTAATTGTTGCTGGAAGTACTCTAACGGCAGCACTTTTGAAGTACACCGAGTCAATTATGACATGTTCGGTAAGAGTTAATACTTAAAAATGATAACCTTCATCCATTCAAAACATTGTACAACCTTCATCCATTAAAACATTGTACAGGGGACTTATGCATGATGATGATAGTAAACTGGCATTACCTATGTTAGCTTGCCTCTATCTCATCCATTGTTGTGTTGTGTTTTGAGCCAGCATACAAATTACATCAAGAGACTACTGCCCGCGCTGCTACAGTATATCGACTCCACCCACATAGAGGTGGTTCTCAATTGCAATGGAAACAAAACAAGACCGTGGTGAGTCGTGCCGAGTTGTGTCGACCCGCACTGAGTAGATACTAATGGAAACTCAGCATAAGCGAAAGGATGGAGGCCGAGGACTAGTGAGTGTCAGAACCACTATCCTAGACAAAACAACGAAGATCCATGAATACATTAGGAATATGGCCACAAAGGATCATGTGCTTAGTGACTACCTCAGGCAGCAGAAACCTGAAAAAAAAGAGGAGCAAGAACAGGAACCATCATGGAACGACAGGCCTCTGCATGGCATGTACCACCGGCAGATCGAAGAAGTGGCTGACATAGAAAAAATCCTACCAATGGCTGGACAAAACTGGACTGACAGACAGCACAAAGGCACTAATCATCAGCACAAGAACAAGCTCTGAGCACAAGATCAATAGAGGCTGGGGTCTACCACACCAGGCAAGACCCCAGGTGCAGGCTGTGCAAAGATGCCCCTGAGACAATCCAGCACATAACAGCAGGGTGCAAGATGCCAGCAGGCAGGGCATACATAGAATGCCATAACCAAGTGGCCGGCATAGTATACAGGAACATCTGTGCCGAGTATGATCTGGAAGTCCCGAGATCAAAATAGGACACCCCCCCCCAAGGGTAGTTGAGGACAAGAGAGCTAAGATTCTGTGGGACTTCCAGATACAGACAGACAAACTTGTGATGGCTAACCAACCGGACATGCGTAGAGGTGAACAAACAAAGGAAGAAGGTCGTAGTCATAGATGTTGCAATACCAAGTGATGGCAACATCAGGAAGAAGGAACACAAGAAGCTCGATAAATACCAAGGGCTCAGAGAGGAGCTGGAAAGGATGTGGAAGATGATGGTAATAGTGGTCCCTGTAGTAATCGGAACACTTGGGGCAGTGAACCCCAGACTGGGAGAGTGGTTCCAGCAGATTCCAGGAACATCTCTGATCTCTGTCTAGAAGAGCGCAATCGTGGGAACAGCTAAGATACTGCGCAGGACGCTCAAGCTCCCAGGGCTGTGGTAGAGGACCTGAGCTTGGCACGCAAAAAGACTGCCCGTAGGGGCGAGCTGGGATTTTTTTTTGATATATTGCTGCAGAAACAAAAAGCTCAATAGGAACTGACAGTTTATAATATGTACATTTTGTTCAGCTAGATAATCTCCACAAATTACCACAGTTTTTATGCAATCATAAAGTGAAACTTTAGGCTTTAAATGAACCAAAACACAGTCACAGTTAACACCACTAAGCTCCCGTGTTTGGCAGTAGTTGAATATCCTTCTATATTCTTATCAAACTTCTTCTTAGCATTTCAGTTTGACTGTTGGATAAAAATATATTTTTCATGTATATTTGTATGTGTGCTTTGGTAATTTCTGTGTGGCTGTTAAAAAACAGAGAAGTCAGTAACACATGGACACAAACAAACCCATACCAGGACTAACAAAGTCATGGCAGACAGGCTTAAATACATACTGGGACCATCTGGTGTGTTGGATGAGGTTTCACTGCCGGTGCTGAACTTTGCCGTCGCAATCCCAGATGCACACACCAAACAGATTTTCAGGTCTTTTAAGAACCCCGATAAAATCATTTAATATTTTAATTAAAATACTTTTATGTGTGATAACTATTAACGTTATTAATCGTAGGTGCCTGAGCAAGCAATTGTTTTTCAGTCTGTGCTGGTTAGTTGGATTCACATCTACATACATGTTTACAGTACACACATAGACACACACACACACAAACCTTGACACTTGTCTGCTCACAGAACGTATACACAAAGCCACTTCATCAAAGAGATTTCTAATCAGTTGCGAGCTGCTGATGTTCCTATAGCAACCAGGAACACATGTACCTGTTATTTCGGTATGCACATCATGCAGGTGTGCACACAACCACATACTGTAGATGACTTCAGATATACATATGTTTGTGTGTGTGTGTGTGTGTGTGCGTTATGGTGATTACATCAAACAACCTGCACCCAATCTTCAGGTTTCTCCGCTGAAGTAGCCCTTTGACATGCTGTGGTTCTGATGAGATATACATAGAGCCCCTATTGTGAAGGTTAATGGTACATGAAGCAAGAGCTGTGAATGACACATTTTATCAGTGTCGGGTGATGACGGGGTTAGTGGAGCTGATTAGATTCATGCATGTGGGATATGGAGTGTACGTCTCGTGCTATCCTTTGAAAGCCTTTGAAAGGATCAAATAATAATTATGCAGCTCATTGACTGAATCAGTCAAATCTCTTGCTTTGACTTGCTAAAGAAAGCATTTTCATTGGTACACAGATTGCTACTCAAGTAGAATTAATTAATGTCTGCAAATTCAGCGGACGGGAGAGAGTAATGAGAAACTGCAGGTCTGAGTCCAAACTTAAATCTGTGACTTTTTATTGTTTTCACAAACGCCAAAGCTGTAATTATGCTCCTTCAGGCTCCTATAAAAGGAGTGTTTGCATACATTTGCATATTTGTACAGGCACATAAACCACAAAGTAGAGAAAAAAGAAAAGAAAGAACAGAAAACAGGATGTGGATGGCAGTAACAACTCTGAAACAAATAAGTTAGGATTTATCTAAACAAATGGGTAGGATGATGACAATAACAGCCGTTATATTAAGTGTGGCAATATGCTGAAGTGCAAGCATAAATGGTGATGAAAAATATCTTCTAAACTGTACTTTGCTTATTCAGATGCAAACTATATGTATGTTGTAGGAATGCCTTTTCAGTCCTCTGCAACTTACATTTACACTGTAGATCTGTTTCCAGTTTAAACTGGGCTCTGAATACAACTATTATTGAGTAAAAAAAAATATCATCATATCAGCGTATATACATGCAAACAGAACAGCCACGGGATTAACTAAAACCCAGAGAGTGGCTGAAATCAGTAATATTTTGGCAAAGCAATGCTCTGCTTGGAAATCTTGGATCTTGGCATTCATGTACATGCCAACAAACAAACCATTACTGTAGAAAGAGTCATCCCTCGTCATCATTCCTTAGACTTGCCCAGCAGGAAAATTTGCCAATGCCACATGGTCAAAAACAGTCAGGAACAGCTCGAGGAACATGATAGCCAAGGGCGTTCACCTGACCTTCACAATCTCCTAATCCTGATCCAATGGAGCAGTCCACAGTAGGTAAAAGCCTTATCCCCAGAGACCCCACCCTGCAAAGCACAGCACTCATAGGGCACGCTAAAATATTTCCCATTATGCAACACAAGAGGTCAAGTCAGGATTTCTGGGAGTGTCCTATGGAAGGTCAGCACTACTTTGGTGGGATAAGAGTGGATCTATACAATATTAAGCAGGTATGCTCAGTGTATACAAACAGTATGTGGAGTCATTGTTTTTTTTAAAAAAACAATTTCAGCACTGTACTCGACAAACTAGTAAGAACTTCATAGGAACATAACACTTTACTCAACACCACCGCCTCAGCTGTGAAGTGAGCTCTGCTAAATGTGCTGTAGAAATTGCCAAATGTAATGTAAACAATGGAGTAGGAGCTGCTGTGCTGGACAAAAAAACAATGTAATGGCTAGGTCTGTAAAAAAAATGATTCAAAGATACTAATCAATACTTAAAATTACTATCAGATTAGACACTCATTTGCAACAGTATCAATAATAACAGTGTTGTGTTTGCCTCCTTGGGCTGACACACAACGTCACACAGCAGCAGAGCAGACTGCAGGGACACAGCCTCTCCCCTCATTAACAGCTAAAGTAGTTGACAACACTAAATACACTTTAAGAGGAATTTGAAAGGGTCACTATAGCTCCCGTTTCCACAACAGTGAAGTATTGAACAGTGATTTGTAAATGTTTGCCTGGCTGGCGTACAAATTAGCAATAACACAGCCTCAGGTGTCACAAGCGAGTGTACTCCTGGTGCCGGCCACAAGCTTGGATAATTAGGAGGGTTGCATCAGGAAGCGCATAAAATCTTAGCAACTAAAACATGCAGATCCATCTGCTGCGGCAGCCCCTGTGGAAACAAGGGAGCAGCCGAAAAGTACCTTTATGCAATAGAGACATCAGCCGTCTGTTATCATTAAGGTAGCGGCTAGTGGCTTTGACTGAAAATAAAACATCGGTCCTGCCTGTAACGCAGTTGTTTGTGTCTAAAGACGGTCATGTTTCTCTTCAAGTCCAAGATTAAAACTGAGAAAAGTCTACAAGCAAATAGACAGAAACAGCCTTCCTTAACAGCTGTTTGATCGTTTGATCAGCAACGAAAATATGGAGCCAAGCCAGTAGAAACACAGCACCACCTCAGACAATCTAAATAATGTTTTCTTTTTTGGTTTTTGGCACCACCTTAAAATATTTGTCATGTACACAGTTGTGTTAATATAGTACAGTACTAGTCAAAAATTTGGACACACGCATCCATTCATATGAATCTGTAAGTGTGTCCAAACCTCTGACTGGCACTGTATCTTTTTGCACTACATAGTCAATTTGAAAATAGTATTGTTATTGTGTTATTGTTTGTATTGTTATAATCTTTATTTTTTTAAAAATCCTCTTTTCATTTTTAGTAATATAGAGTATTTTCATGGTTATTGGTGTCGAGTTTGAAATACTAGTATTGCAGCAATATCTAAAAGCATGTATTCTGCATTACACTCTAAAAAAAGCAGACACCATATACACCAAATAAACATATCAGTGACAGGACATATTTGGGCCAGTACTGACCTTAAAACTGGCCAACTGATAACAGTATATCAGTCAAAATGACATTGATGGGAGAATTTTCTTGAAATAATTAGCTAATATTAATTTTAGCAACCTTCTGGTGTGAGCCAGTTTAATTTAGAAATGGTAAGTGATAGATCACTTCACATTATAATATATAGGGTCTGATTACATGTACAGTCCATCGCATCGTGCATTGTGATCACATTATAGGGCAGCATACCCAGCTGCTCCCCTCTTTTGCTGCATCCTTACACCTGTCCCATAACTCTGCTGACGCATTAACAATGTGCCAGTCCAGCTTCTATTCTCAGTAGCCATTGTTTGTCCCTGTTTATACAGGACGTTGACAGTAAGTAAGGTTAAGTGGGACAGGAAGAGCAGAAATGGGCTGATGGCAGAAATGGAGGGACAGGTGATTAAGAGTTTCCTGATCTGATATGGTGAATTTTTTTTTTAACCTTTCCAACAATGAAACCAAACCATAAAAAGGTCTGAGGTCGGTCTCAACTGAATCCAATGCATTACAACAAATTAAAAAGAATAAACAATATATCATCAATATAATCTCTGCTAATGTGCAGAAGCTTATCCACATTCACGCAAAGTAAACAGAGATGAACTGGTCATAAATATGCTCCTTTTACCTCCTTGCAGCAGCATACTGTAGATGCAATATTTTACTAGATACTGCAAAATAAATAATACCTCAGTATGGCGTATTTCTTGAAATTAAAGCCATGTACCTGGGTTCTTGGAGTGTTTCCACTGTGTCTGTCAGCACTATGCATGCATGCGCAGTGGGTCCATTTAAAAAAATGTGCCACCATGTCCTCTAACCTCACAGGACCTCTGTTTGAAGCTCAGTGTTGCCATGTGTGACTTTCATATGCATAGCCAGAGGCAGCAGCAATAAGGCACAACTGTTACAGATGTCAAGTCCTGGGTTGACAAGGGCCGTAGGCAGCGTTACTGGCGTCAAATAAATCAGCCACATATTCACTGATGCTGGATAAGAAAGTCTTTTGGCTCCATCATGGAAACCAGAGAAAACGATCAGGCTGCAGTTTTGAGCTTCGTTCAGTTGTCAAAAACATAATTAAAAAGCATATTCCCCATGTGTCTGGTTACACTGCAACTTGGTGTTTCCACAACAATTACACAACATCATTGGTTTATGAAGGTTTTTTTTAAATCCATTTTTCCCTCTTCATAATTCTGCACATATATATACACATATATATATATATATATACATATATCTGCACACACACACACACACACACACACACACAAACACACACACACACACACATATATATATGCATGTATATATCTATATATATATATCTATCTATATACATATATCTGCACACACACACACACACACACACACACACACACACACACACACACACACACACACACACACACACACACATATATATATATATATATATATATATATATATGCTTTTAATCAAAGTTTTTCATTCTTTATTTAACAGACCTGCCTTTGTTGGTTTACTAACCATTCCTGTTGTCCTTTAAAGCCTGTAAAGCATCAGCTCCAGGGCTGCTTAGTGATGCGGCTGAACACCAACATAATTGATAGCTCACAAGGTAGAAATCGAACAGTCTGCGCTATCGACCGTGCTTGTGGAAGTCAGTCTCTCGATATAGCATCATCCAGTCACCAGTTCTTTGTGAAAAGATAAGCAGGTTTAAAGCATGGGATCATGGATGGAAATTTAGGTATTACAATGATTAAGAACATAAAATGAAATAAAATTAAATTAAATGTCTTCTTTAGTTTTAGATAAATTGTCAAATTTAAAAGATCTTTAAAATGTGTTTTCATCTGTTTTATGTACACTGCAGTCTTCTTATCTGGTTGCACAAATCCTTCTATGACATGTTGCTCTATGTATGCCACTGTGAGCTGCATCTCAGATATGCTTCTGTCATATCATCGTATTAATCACTGTGGGTGTCTGTTATTCTTCCCGTCTCCCCTCCATCTTCGAGTCTACCTTTTATCGACCATGTGCCTTTAAATGAATAAATATGCACTCAGTGGTCTGACTTTCAGTCAATATTAAAGGTTACTCCAGGCCTACACTAAATCACATGTTTAAATGCTTTCCTTATGCCATCACTGGCACAGGCAATGACTCTCTGTCCCCCCTCAGGACTTAGTTTATTTCTCACCTGTCCATTGGCCACCCCAGTTCCCACAACCTCTGGTCACCTGACTGAGACTGCAACTACTCTTAATTTAGTCGCCTGCTCTGGTCTATAAATAGAAAATTGTTGACCCTCCATATTTAACAGATCATTAATGTTGCTATGTAGCTGCTGCAGCTGGGCCATTTTTGCCTGCTTACATTTTCCATTCAGTAACCTTCTCAGTATTTTGCCATGAAAACTTGCATATGTTATATTCTCATATCACCTGTTAGCTCAACCTGCATTTCTACCTCTGGATATTTCAGGCATTGCTACTATACAATGTGTGATTTATTTTGATAAGATCTTCTGAATTTAATTGAGAGATTCTGCATGAAGGCCTTCAGTCTACTATATACACAGGTGCAGGCAGCTGAAAACACTACTTATGTGTAATAAACATCTTATTATGATTGTCAGTTACTCTGATACTATGCTCAGTGGAGCATGGAGTCCAGGGCATACCTGTTCATCAGCTTATTAAGGAAATATCTAATCAGATAATCACATGGTGGTAACTAATATATTTAGGCATGCTGACGTGGTCAAGATGAGCTGCTGAAGTCAAACTGAGCACCAGAATGGGGGAAGAAGGGTGATATAAGTGACTCTGAACATGACATGCCTATTGGTGCTAGATGAGTATTTCAAAAACTGCTGATCTTCTGGGATTTTCTCACACAAACATCTCTAGGGTTTACAGAGAATGATCTTACAAAGAGAAAATATCCAGTGAGCAGCAGTTCTCTGGGTGAAAATGCCTTGATGACATCAGAGGTCAAATAAACACTCATTACACTCACCTCTGGGATGTGGTGGAACAGGAGATTCACATCATGATTGTCTGGGCAACAAATCTGCAGCAACTGTGTGATCCTATCATGTCATTATGGACCAAAATCTCTGAGGAATGTTTCCAGCATCTTGCTGAATCGATGCCATGAAGAATTAAGGCAGTTCTAAAGGCAAAAGTGGGTCTGAACCAGTACTAGTGAGGTGTACCTATTGAAGTGAGTGCATGATCACAGCATTTTATACATCACTTCCAGTGCACACTCTGCTGTGTAGCATCTCTCTGGGGACTCGCCTTTGGTGCATAATCAAGTGCATAAAAATCCGAATCCCCCTCAATCCCCAAATCACAAAATACACAGCTTCAGTGTAGCAACATTATTATTTATCCTGATGACATTTAGGGCTTTGAGAGTATTTAGCCTTATTGTTTTTTTTTTTTGCATGCTCTGCCAGCATGGGAATTAACTGAAAGCCTTGTAATGCTAATGTTGCAAGACCTCCAAATAATGAATTATGTAACAACAAACAAACAAGAAAACCAAAAAAGGCTGGAGAAAAACAGAAACTGTACTTTAACAGCAGCAGTACTCTTAGCAGTAATTTGAGACAAAGTGAAAGAGCACAAACTCAAGCATACCACAAGGATTTTCATTACACCCACAGCGGGAGCATTAGATGTAATGGTGTGCAGATAAACAAACAGGCGGAAAGCAGGTAGAGAGCTGACTGCAATCAATTTATCAAAGCCCCGCAGAATCTGCAGTTTTTGGAAGCAAACGGCAAAAACCAGCCAAACAAAAAGAACAAAAAGAAAATTCAGACAGGAATCCGAAAGGAAGCGGCAGGGAAAAACACTGTACGTGATGTTTTCTTCATTCAGTGTTTAAAATTCAGAAAGCACAAGTGAGTTAAAGAAGGACTTGCTGACCAGATGGTGTATTTAAAACTAATCTGGAGGTAAACATTCGAGTCAAAATAATGACTGAAAAATGATCTTCACTAATTATTCTGCATGAAGGGTGCTGCCTCTGTGACACCTTGAACACGCCACTCTGATGACTTAAACACTAATTTCCACTAGTGTCTTTAGTAAGGATGCTTGTTGACCACCACTATCTTACCTTTAAGTAGAACAAAGATTATATTTTTCTCCCCTCAGTCGACCTTTCAAAGCACATTACAGGAACTGACTGAACATTAGAGTAACACTGGTGCTCCCCAGGTGAAGAAAACTCTCTCCCCAATATTTAATGGTTATCTGACTGCACGAGAGACTGCTTGATAATTGGTGAGGATGTCTGGTGGAATTTTAAAGTGCACAGTATGTGTATGGATTCATGCTGCATGGGGCAAGTTTTCGGTCACACTGGGTGTAAGAATCTTCAGAACTTTGAAGCAGCTGTGCAGTAGAGAACATAACACATTTGGCCATTGTTTTACTACAAAAGACTAAAAGCTTGGAGGCATTTTGTTCATTTGACTCTTACAGTGGTTGATGTATGCAGCACAATATGTGCCCCTTTAGACAACAGAAAAGGTAAGAAACTACTTCATCTTCACATATAAGCGCTTTACAAAGAAAACAATTATTGCTGCTTCTGCTGTTCTTCTATTGGTATGTTAAAATTGTTCATACTGATTGCTTTGTCCTTTAAAAGCTGCAAAATCTGATTCAGAACGGAGTGTCGCCTTTGAGCAGCAACCATATAATTTCCTTCAAATTTGACGCTCTGCACCTCTAAAGCTATTTAACCTGTTTGATCCACAGCAAAAAAATAAATAAAAATAAATTAAGCACAAAAACACAACAAATTGTTTTTTCTGTCTTTAAAGGCTCGCTGATCTACAGTCAGGCAGACTCAAATAATTACCAAAAGCAATCAATCTCCTTTTCAACATGCACTCTCTCTTGGCAGAGTGTCCAAGTGGACATGTTTCTCTCCATCTGGTGTGTGTGTACCAGGTCACTTTCTGGCTAAGCGGTGAGTCCCTTAGGGAACAAGAGGTGAAACGGGTGTCTCGTTTGTCAGAACACATAGCTTCCACCCTGGAGACGTAAACAAGATCTTGGGTCTGGGCCTAGATGTGACGTGGGACAGCTGGGTATGAAAGTACACAACAAACATACATAAACTCCCCCAGAGACTGACCTTACACTGATGGGCTAATGCGACCTTAATCAAAACAGATGAATATCTCTTGTGCTGCAAGAAGATGGAGAGATGTTTGGTATATGTGACCATCCAGATACTATTATGATTAAAATCCTTTTGCTTCCCTATATGTCTTGAGTTTGTATGCTGAACCTACATTTATGTAAACTGTTTTTTAGGAAATCTTCACTTTTTTTTTTTTTCAGTTTTCAAACATGCAGTAAAAACTGCCTTTTACTGACTAACAAAGGCTTCCAACAAAACTGGTGACAATATATTATTTGAAGTGACATGCTTTCATTGAGTGGCTACAAGATGACTGACATGATCACAGAGGATGTCACCATTTGTGAACATTGAGTGCCTTGTGAACAGAGCCTGTCCATAAAGGATGTATGTAGCCATTTGAGCCTGATCAGTCACTATTGGCTAATACTAGACATTTGCCAGTTATAAATAAATAAATATAAAAATTTAAAAAGTTGAAGGGAGAAACACTCTTTAACCATATTACGAGTGTTGATGTTGCATAGTTTGTTCACCACATGGCACTCTGCAACTTCCCTGTAACTTCCCTGCAACTTCCCAGCTGAGCATAAATAAACAGCTATAACAAATGTTAGGAAAATCTGTTTATGTTTCGTGTGTCTGAAAGAAAAAAAAAATCCCCTCATATTTTGGATTTTTAAATCACCAAATATCAGTATTACTCTTAATCCTGTGTCAGTCAGGCTCTATTGTTCAGATGCAACTTTGCCTGACAACCATTCCAAACATGTTCAGTCTTTTTCTAATTGTACTGCCGTGAGCGTTAACATTTACCATGCTGATACCTGCAGAGTCTAAGATGTACAGTGCACTTTCTTTTTCACAAAACAGTATGTCCTGACACTGTAGATTATAATCTTATAATATGATTATGATTAAATGTGTTTTTGACTGTTAACATGTGTGAGTGGATTTTCTTCCTTTCTTTAATGCACATTTTTTGAAAATTTGAGCCTTGAAAAATCTCAGTTGAAGCGCTTAAAGATTTGTGAAGAACTAAAAATAATGTACATCTGATGGCACAACGGCAATATAATATTAAAGATAGTGAATGAAAAGGTTTTTTCTCTGCAAGATTAAAAATAAAAGCACTGAGTGATACTTGACTCTTTCTCACATAATATTCATATTTAATACAATTGCAGTAATGTAAAGCTACGTGTTGTTCCACGAGGCAGTTAGACGACAGCATAAAAAGCATAGACAGTTTTCCAAAATGTTCTGAAACATCTAGGCAACATGATATAAACCTGGATATCATGACTGTGTCTCTCTCCAACTTGCTTTCTCTGCAGTGGTTCAACTTAATCGCTGTTCAAAGGTGAGATTCTCCTGAAGAAGCCTGTTAAAGCTCTGTCAGAAATAAAAATTCTTTAGCTCTTCAAGCCCTTGTCATATTTATGTGAAGAGGAACCTGCTGCCCTCACGCTGCAGTGCCATTTGAGGAGACTGTGATTCGTGAGTGTTGTGATGTCTTGTGTACGAAATGCATACAATAAAACCAGAACAGCCTGGCCCTAAACGAACTACTACTCATCACGAATCTAAGAGAAAAAGGCAGTGTACTCACATTGGGAGGTGAAGATGTGTTTTTATCATACATCCAGTTTTCACAGGAACACCTAACACTACATTATGTAATTAGCATCACTCCAGATGACTCCACTCAAAGACAATACTTTTAAATTGGCTGCTGCTGCACCGACTGCACGGAGAACAATAACTTTATTCCCTTTCATTTCACGTTTGCATTAAAAAAATAACTGTGAAATAGAGAACTGATTTCAAAATTATTGTCCGGTTGTGTAGAGCTCATACTGTACGAAGAGCTGAGTGTGTGTGTGTGTGTGTGTGTGAAGATGAGAGCATGATTTATGTGTCTTTGAACATGCTGATGTTCAAGCTGTAAAAACGAATAGATTTCACGTGCTCATTTACCAAGTTGCTCGCAGATCGATAGATTAGGGTGGGCCACATTATTGTCATTACATAAAAGATGTGATAGCCTTTAGTCGGTCACGGAGGACAGCTGTGTCTTTCATCACCACTGGAGCGATGCAAAGCAGAAGAACCAATCAGCCTTAGGACACGATGTGATGAAGCGGTGCTTTGGCAACAAACATAAATAGACCTCAGGAGGGGCTGTTAAAGCTGACTTTTTGATTAAAGGCATGTGCAGATGATTCCAATTTCAACCTCACTCAACAAGAGAACACAACAATAGGCTTCGATTGACTGCAGTGATGAATCGTGTCTTTACAAACAGCAAGGCTGACTAAACTATAATTTAATCTGACCAACTCTGCACCGTGAACCTGTGTGGCTACCCAGGTATTTAGAGCTGCACGTACTCGTGAAAGTGGCAGCACATGTCAAATAATAAACGTTACACTGTTAAACTCAATAAAAGTCATCAAGTGGAATATCTGTTTTGTTGTTTCAGGTGTGTATGGATTGAAACATTTTAAGACAATCAACCTGAAGAGCAGGAAAGCAAGAAAACAAGGATTTTACAAAACCACTGTGCGACAGATTACAGCAATGAATACTGGAGATCATGATTAACAAAGATATCTAATGTGATCACGATGTGCAATAAATCATTTTTGTTTGATGGTATGCAGCAGCAGCTGCGTAGGGGTGAACTTGTGCATTAAGAAAAATACATGCAACCAAAAACAAGCAGCACATTCTGATCAAACTGCACAGTGGCCCTGGGAAGAGATATAGAAAGCAATCTGCAGCTACACACCACTCACACAGCATAAGTAAACAGAGGCAAGATTAATCACACGACTCCCTCTGCTGCTGCTGTTGGACACAAATCAGCTGGGTGAAAAGAGAGACAAACAGCAGCTCCACCCCGCGGTGGTTGCCTGACTCCAACTCTCGCTTGTAAGGAGCTTTGGTGCAAATATACAGTACAAGCGGATCACAGTGAACTTTGCAGTGATCGCTTTTTGCTATAGAGCAACTACAGCAAAGCAAGTAAAACTTGATGATCTGATCTGTGCGGCTGTTGAAATCAAGAAAACTTCTCCTACCTCCTCCACTGTGAGAGGCATGCAGATGCGGTACTCCTTCATCAACATAGTCCGAGCACAGTGGTGATGATGATGGCAACACGGAGGAAGATGCAACTGATCGAACTTCACTCTTTAGGGGGGGGCGCTCCTGCTGAAATTATAAGCTGACTGCAGCTGAGATCCAGAAAAAAAAAATCACTCAATCCTTTCTCACTTGTGCATCAAGAAGACCTCCTGCAACGCTCCGCTATGCCTACGTGAGTCTCCACGGACACGCGGTGTACAGGGAGGCTACGAGAGCTCCTTCCAGGACGTAAAATAACCCTACTGTACCGAGCAGCTATCACTTTCCTAAACTACCCCGACGGCATTAGTTTCACTACTGGAGAACAGAGTCAGAAGTCTGAAAATCAAAACAAACTCCAAAACAAGTCGCTCCTTCCACGCGCAGTTTCAATGAGCTTGCTCTGTCCGCTCGAGTCCCGAAGGAGAACCGAGACTTTGGTCGCTCCCCGACTCTTCACGCATAAATAAGGTCCACTAAGCCGCTCTCTACCAGCATGTCTCCGTGTCCTTTGAGTTTTCTCCTCACTGTTCCGTCCAGGGATGCGCGGCCGTGCAGAGAAGCTGCGTCAAGCAAACGAGAGCCAGGCAACAGGAAATAACAGGATCCGACCTTCACCGTAAAAGCGTCGCTACAAAACAACCCCGCAAAACAGCTGCTTGACCGCGAAATAATATAGACAAGAGATAAAAATCCATGATAGTTATTTAGTTGTACGGTTTCTGAGCAGCTTAAGTCACTTCTCGAGTCTGCCTTTTACAATAGTGAACTGAGATATTTTGTTTTAATGAGCGGAAGTCCTGCGTGTTATCTTTCTTTTCACACAAATATGCCCTGCATAAGATTCGCGTGCGAAGCGCTCGATCTCAAAGGTTTCAGTTCACAGCAAATATAATAATAATAGCTTACATGAAGAGAGGAAATTAAAATGCATTAATAAAACAAAACAAACAAACATCAAATTCAAATAGGACATCATAGAAAGCCTTGGCAGACGTAAACTAAATAAAATAAATTGCGTTACATAATTACGTTTCATAATTATACATCTGACTGATTGTGATAGTTTTCCCCCCCTTTTGTGTTGCAGTTAAAATATAGTTGGATCAAGTGGCACACAGGAGACCTTACATGTCCATAAGCAGCATCCAGGTAATTTCACCCTGTTCTCCCTCTCAGCACCAGGGTTACCACCGTGGTCTCTGGAGCTGACCTTGGTCCTGAACTGGAACTGACCAGGGTTCTGAAATTTAACCAGGTTTAAAAGTTATTTTTCACAAAGTTAGCAGGATGGAAATACGACTTTAAGGACAGATTTAAATTATTTCCACTTTCTTTAAGCATCGTTCAGTAAGGTATTTTTGGATGAAGGGTTTTTACTAATTGCTTTTTTGATGGTACGAATTCTTTATTGATTAGTTATAAGTCATTATTACATGATTTGTTACTCGATTGCGGAAACTTTATATTTATTAATAAGGTCTTCTGGTTTTCTCATAAGCCCATCAAGTCCCGGAGCTCATTTGAAAATCATCTCTGTAGCATGAGCATTCCTCACTTTCTAATATGGCATAAGAACATTACGTGTTATTTTAAATGTCAGGTGACAGAGAAATGCATGTTTCTTAAAAGAATTCACCTCTGCGCTTCTGCATTTCTACGAGCTGATTTAAATGAGGTCTGGTCCATGTGGTCTGCAGCTCTTTTCCAGGAAGTCAAAAGTCACATTCTCCTTTGGAGAAAACTTTTGTCTAATTGGTGTTTATTACCTTCATCCTCTACCTCCTTGCATACTTAGAGACGCGTGACAAAGCACAAATTATTTTGATTCCACCTACAGTGGATTTACTTGATGCCATGTGAATCGCACATGCATTAATCGTGGCTATTTCATTCAGCGCACATCTGCTGTCCTTAAACCGAAGTGAACAAACTAAGTTTCCTGCACCGTTTTCCGGCCGATGCGTCTTTGGTTTGAGGTCATCATGCTCACAGTTGACCAGCTTCTTATCCAAGTTATGTGTTCCCTAATCTTTATAAACAAAAGTAGTTCATTGTAAGTTTTGTTTGAGATTTCAAAATTTAAGGAAATGAGGGACAGACAGTTTTACATGCAGTACCATTTTTTCACGGTAGATGACAGCAGAGTTCTTCAGTTAAGTTGTAATACAATCTGTAAGCATCACAAATTATAAAACCTACCTGTAATAGGTTTTAATGTCTTTGAAAACAAGGCTAACTGATTCTTGGAGTATTCTGTATATTGAATAGTAAATAAAAATGACAAAATATTTTATTAACTGTAGGACAGATCCACAGTATGCTTGAAGGAAACATGCAGATCCTTTAAGTGAAAGCACCAATTTAGCACCAATTTAGTTGTAATTTAGAAAATTAGTCCACAGAGACTCCTGCTTGGCCTCATCTGTCAACCTTTTCAACACCACTGCAAACAAGAAGGGGCTCAGAGCAGGTCCCTGATGTAATCCCACCCCACTTTGAACTCATCTGCCACTCCTTTTGCACACCTCACCACTGTTTTGCTGTGCTCATTCATGTCCTGCACCACCCTCACATATGTCTCTGCCATACTTCCTGACTTACTCATGCAGTACCACAGTTCCTCTCCTGGCACTCTATCATATGCTTTCTCTAGTGCAACTTTTCCTGACCGCCGTATTTCTCCATCTACACTCTCAAAGCAAACATTGCATCTGTAGTGCTCTTTCTCAACAAGAAGCCATACTGCAGCTCACTGATCTTCACCTTTGTTCGTAACCTAACTTCAACTCTTTTTTCATTGCTTCATGGTTTACCTTGTCAACTTTATCCCTCTATAGTTACTACAGCTCTGTACATCACCTTGTTCTTGAAAATTGGTAGCAGTACACTTCTTCTCCATTCCTCAGGCATCCACAATTTGATTAAAAAGTCCACTACCCTCTCTCTAAGCACAGTACATGTTAGTTTCTCTCCACCACTGTTCATTACACACACAGAGGGAGAGCTGTGAACTTATAAAATTTTAATGCCTAAATGCTTCAAGATAGTCACTGTGGGTTGCCTCAAAGAGAATATGAAAACCATGAGGCAAATCAGAAGCTGGGGAATAAATGAATATATACTTGTAGCTTTGTAAAATTATTTTATGCTCGGTAATGTCTTTAGAATATATTATTATTTGCAATAGCATGTGTATACTGTGGAATGTATTAAATTCAATCTATTAGCTATATCTCTGTTATTTTTGTTAAAAAAAATAAATAAGAGAAGGATGAAGCACTCACAAAAAACACCATTAACCAGCAGGAGAATATAAACAGAAAGAACCCCAGCAGAACAAGAACTTCAGCCCAGAACTGAACAGTTTTATGCCTCCCTTTAGGACTCATATTAAATCATGTAATCAATAAAAAAGCAATAATAGCTGAGGCTTATAGAAATCATTAAATACATTCACTATGTGGGTTACAAAGAAGCAAAACTGAAGTCATCACATCTGAACACAAGAGGGTGCAACGCACTCGCATGTCCTCTGTATTAAAATCCATCTATTGCAGGTTAGTGTCAAAGAGACCAAAGGCACTGATACACACTCAGACAGTACTTAAACATCCCAACATACACACTGTTGAAAGCCTTGCACACATTCAGCTGAGACAGCGTGTGCTTGGTGAAAGGACAAGATGGTGAGCAAAGGCAAGACTGAGCTCTTGTTGCCTTTCAGGAATCATCAACAAATGTGAGCAAAGATAAATTGCTGGTGAGTCCAAGTTCCCAATTCTGAACTGCTCAAAACAAGTACAGTTAAAATTTAATTTAATGTGGTTGCAATATAACCTCAAACAATCCCTTCACATACATATTTCTGATGGTTTGGTGCTCTTAAAAAGCATTTGTTAGCTTTGTGATAATTCTTCAAGTTACTCTGCCTCAAATCTTAATCTTTTGCTAAAGCCTAATCACACATTAACTGTCAGAAAAGCAAAGAAAGAGTGGAGTTCAAATATTTCAGTAGATCAGACATTGGACACTGTTTAATCTCTATTAACATATTTCTTTGCATCTTATTTTTTTCTGTGTGTGCACAGTGGCGTTTTAATACTGTATATGTGTGTGTCTGTTTTCACTGGTGCTGGTTAACATGCTCAGAGTACTTCTGGAAGCAAGTCTTGCAGCTCAGCTGTCATTTTGAAATGCTTCTGGGTATTTATTTGATAAATACCCCTAAATACTGTTCTGACTTTGCCTGAAAATAAATATGAAAAAGCTCTTGGGATTTATACTCATACAACCATCAAGGCTGTCAAGAATTCTCATATAAATTTAAATTCAGGAGTATTTGAGTGTCACGAGAGCCTCTTACAGTGTCTCTGACATGATTTCGGTGTTTGTGCATTGATTTTATTTAGAGATAAACAACCTTAATAAGAGATAGCATGTATAAGCAATCCCTATTTGGGCCAATAGGAATGAGGCCCCACCCACCTGCTGTTCAACCCTTCTGTGTGTCAGGGACAGCCAATCAGAACAAAGTTAGTTTAAAGGGACGGTGGCTTTAACAGTGAGCTAAAACAGGCAGTGCATGAACTAAAGGGCTGCATCAAGAACCAGTATAAGAGAAATAGGCTGTGGATTATTTTGAACACTGTATCAAACAAAGCTATTCTACTTGAGTGCTGGAGACGAGCATTATGCTTCTCATTTAACAGCTGGCTGATGATTCACACTGTGTTAAAGTTGCAATGTGAAGTCTCTTTATCTCTTCTTCTGCAGATTAATTCCTTATATACCCCCACACAAGGAAGACACACACACACACAGACAAACACACACACACACACACACACACACACACACACACACACACACACACACACACACACACACACACACACACACACACACAAACAAGTGGTGTGTGGGGCTCCCCTGCAACAGGACAGCTACAAAACCATCTATCACTGCTAATTGGATTTAAAAGGAAAATAATATGACATTATGCTAAGCTGTTTGTAGTGTCAAAGTGATGACACCTGCTACAATTAAGCAGGCATGCATACACATACACACACCGAACTGTTCATTCCAGAAGATATCAGAGTGTCGGCAGAGAGGAGAAACAGTTGCTAAGAGACCTGGCTTCCTTGCCTCTTGCCGCTCAACATCATTATCTGGCCTTTACTGTCACTTTCCTCTCTGCTCAGCCCAGTCAGTCCACTGTTACTGTGGTGAAAGGAGCTTGTTTCTCAGCTTGTTCAGTAGCGTAGGCTGTGCTGAAGTCAAAATTAATAAGGGGTTTGTTGGAGCTATCTGTCTTGGAAGGAAAACACTGGTCTTAGATGGGCAAGCCAGGCAGCTTAACATTACATCCAGGTGAATGCCTGTGGGAGGGGTCTGGAAATGGAAGTGGTGGTGGAGGTAGGGTGGGGTGTTTTTAATGCTTCATTTGTCCTAATACCAGATTTCTTGTCTCTCTTGCGGGGCACAATTAAATCTGTGTAAAGTCCAAAACGGAGCTGCTGCTTTTCAGAGCAGGCAGTGTGAACATGAAAGATTTTGGTTCAACCTAAAACTGCGACATCTTTGATCCTCCTACTGCTCGGCGGGAAATTTCTCTGTGGGTTGTTCGTCTTTTCATCTTTTCTTCTCTTGCTGAGAACACATTACAGGTCATCAAAAATGAAAAGAGATGGTATCACAGATGCAGAGGTCCTAAAACTTACATTTATTTGATGATTTGTTACCATAAGTGAATAATAGCGCACTCATACTTGCACACAGAAACGACTTTTGCTCAGGTTAGAGGAGTTCAGCTAGTTTTAAATGACATGTTTCTTTATTTCTGATTGTCTTGATGCTTACCTTACTTAGATGCAGTGGGTTTGGCTTAGTTGGGGGAAAAAAGTCAGTGTCACACAGACAACTTTCAGTGTCTTCACAGTGGCAACTAGGAAGCAGAAAACACCATTCTCCATGGCATTAAACAGAGCCAAGCTCCAAAGCAGAGATGACTCAGAGCTGTACAGTTAACTGCTCAAAAAAAAGAAGGTTGGAAAATGTTCCATATTCAGAGGTAAACACATGCTGCCTTTAGTTAATACAGAAGAAGATTTTGAGTCCACTCCATTAAAACTGTAGATTAAGGTCCAAGTAGTCCTGAAGACAATGAGAACACGCACAGCCCCATATCCTGTAGGACATCTGCTCTCAAAATGCAAAAGTCTAATCCTTTAATTAGTGCACATGACCAAAAAAATACACAATTATAAGAATCAAAGGATTTTAGAAGTATACAGTGAAAGGAAAGTGAATAGAAAAGTATTCAGACCCCTTTAAATTTTTCACTCTCTGTTTCTTTGCAGCCATTTGCTAAAATCAAAAAGTTCATTTTATTTCTCATTAATGTACACTCAGTTCCCTATTTTGACAGAAAAAAACAGAAACGTAGAAATTTTTGCAAATTTATTAAAAAAGAAAAACTGAAATATCACATGGTCATAAGTATTCAGACCCTTTGCTGTGACACTCATATTTAACTCACATGTTATCCATTTCTTCTGATTATCCTTGAGAAGGTTCTACTCCTTCATTGGAGTCTTTAATTAAACTGATTGGACTTGGTTAGGAAAGGTACACACCTGTCTATATAAGAGCTCACAGCTCACAGTGCATGTCAGAGCAAATGAGAATCATGAGGTCGAATGAACTGCCCAAGGAGCTCAGAGATAGAATTGTGGCAAGGCACAGATCTGGCCAAGGTTACAAAAGAATTTCTGCAGCACTCAAGGTTCCTAAGAGCAAAGCCTTAAATGGAAGAAGTTTGGGATAACCACAACTCTTCCTAGACCTGGCCGTCCAGCCAAACTGAGCAATGGTGGGAGAAGAGCCTTGGTGAGAGAGGTAAAGAAGAACCCAAAGATCACTGTGGCTGAGCTCCAGAGATGCAGTAGGGAGATGGGAGAAAGTTCCACAAAGTCAACTATCACTGCAGCCCTCCACCAGTTGGGGCTTTATGGCAGAGTGGCCCGACGGAAGCCTCTCCTCAGTGCAAGACATATGAAAGTCCACATAGAGTTTGCCAAAAAACACATGAAGGACTCCCAGACTATGAGAAATAAGATTCTCTGGTCTGATGAGACAAAGATTGAACTTTTTGGCGTTAATTCTAAGCGGTATGTGTGGAGAAAACCAGACTCTGCTCATCACCTGCCCAATACAATCCCAACAGTGAAACATGGTGGTGGCAGCATCATGCTATGGGGTTGTTTTTCAGCTGCAGGGACAGGACGACTGGTTGCAATTGAAGGAAAGATGAATGAAAGTCATTTGTTGTCTAGGTTAACATAAAAATCTGATAATTTCACACCATTACTGAGAAATGTTTTACTGATGCAGTCAGTGACTGCTATTTCCTCACTGTCACAGACTTAACCAGGGTGGCATATAAGTCTCATTACCTCTGCAATATGTTTGCAGTGGCTGTCACATTTCTTTCAAATGCCACGAATCAGTCTTACCATAAACATTTGTATGATAATGCAGTGACACAAATGGTACTGCTATGCTCCTGATACCTGAGTAAGAATACTCCCTCCTAAGTGAGGTGCTTCTCATATTATTTACCAGGAGGAGGCCCGAGGGAGACCCAGGGAGACTCAGGGCACAGTGGAGAGATTACATTTCCTGGCTGGCTTGGGAACACCTCGAAGTCCCCCCGGAAGAGCTGGGAGAAAGAGGTCTTGGTTTCTCTGCTTAGACTGCTGCCCCCACAATGGATGGATGGATGGATGTTCCTTGCATTGTCTCCTTGTTACAAGATCATTGTCCATTACATACAAACCATACCCATGAAGCAGATTGTACTTCATTAATGCCTTCTGATGAGTTCCATTAATAGAAAGACAAAGGTAGAACAGTCAATCTTACATTGTGTAGCTATGAATGTGTTTTCTTCATCAATAGACAAGCAAACAACATAATTTTTTCTTCACATACAATATGTACAGTATTTTACAAGCTAATGCATGATGATGCATCATGAATGCACACCTGTTTGGTGTTTGCTAGTGAAAATGGTTTATAAACTTTAAAATCACTGACAGAAAGACAAACCTGTTTATTTATTTAGCCGTACAACCTGCTTGCATATGAGAGTAGTCCGCTGAGAAGATTTGATGGGACAAAAATTCTGTACTTTGGTCATTCTTCTTAGCTAAATTCCAGTAATACAAACATTATCACAACCTAATTTTCTTATTAAGTATAAACCTATAGGATGTCAATCTGATTAGCTTAGTCTGAGGATGCTGACTGAACAATTCTGTGGTCTGTACTGTATAAATCAGACATTAAGCACAATGAATATTCAAACTGGTCCTCTGCAGAGCAGTGAAAGGAAGCCAGTTCATTAGTCCGAGGAGACAGATGAAGTAGCGGAAGAGTGCAAAGTAATTATGTCATGCAATTAGGACATTGTGGAGAATGCCATTCTCAGCTGTGGGTGTGCTTTCACCACGAGGATTCACAGTTCACTACTACTGCATATGATATATACATGAACACACATATGTAACACACACATGCATGTATCCCATGTTGTCTGTAGTCAGATACTCTCTTACATACACACACATATATGTGCTCACACATAGACACACACACACTAGAGCACACTTCAATACATCTTTTCAACATGCTCTCTCAAGGTTTGCTGTCAAAGTGGCAATTGAGAGTTGAGAGATGACATTAAGGGTGACACTGACAGCAACTGAAGACAAAACACCTTTGAGGGATTTTATGAGGTGAGGTGACAAAGTTTGTCTACAGATAAATTGCAGTCTGTCTTCACCGGGAATGTCATAAAAGCCCTTTCTGCCGCGGCACCTGTTCCTTACTCCTTAAAGCCCCATGTCTGATGTCTGATACAACTTTAGTCTGGCATGTGCAAATAACATACACAACAGCTGCTGAGAAATATAAACGCTTTCATAACTCAGGGTAACTGAGGAATTTAGATGATTTTATATGAATTGGACACAGACCGATTTATTTAAAATGGAATATAAACAGAAGGAACAAGAATGCATTAAACAAAGAAATGACCAGATGTTACCAGCGGTTTCCGGGGTTAGAGTTCACGACCAAATGGATGCTTGAGCTTAGAACCTCACAAGAAAGTATCAAGTTACTGATGAATCACAAGTAAAATTAATAAAACTTCTGTAAGGTTATATCAGTGTAAATTAATTCAGACTAATTCACTCTAATTAAGATTATCTTCAGATCAGCAACATTAACATGGGTGTAGCCACAGGCTTGTGACAGTGAGAAGCACTGCTGTGTTGGAGGCTGACAATGTGCAGTTATCTTGGGGACTGCAGCAGTACTGCAGGCTTTTCAGTGGATTTGTCAGTCCTACCATAATGTATGAAGATAGTTCAGATGGGGCACAATGTTAGAGTGTAAGGCAGACACAAGAAGCAGGCCAAAAAACAGCAGATGTTGGTCTTTGATTCTGAGCTATTGCTTTCTTTAGTTTCATTGGGGTGGTTATTTGACTTTTAATGTGTTCAAAAAATAAATAAATAATACAAATCATTACACTTTGAAGAAATTGAAATTTAACTTGGTAAAAGAAAATGAAAAAACTCTGGAAAGAATTGAACTTTGTAAAAACTTACACTAGAAGTGACACTTACTCGGATCTAATGTGAAAAGTTCAGAATAGAAAGTCAAGGGAGCTCTGGAAAAAAGTGAGATGTCAGAGCGAGCAGGAAGAGAGAGCAGGAGCTGACATGGTGAGTCCTTTCATTACGCTGGTGTTGCTAGAATATCCTCTGAGGTGTTCTTAAAGTTATTTGCACCATTTTCAAATCCCGTTTCAGGAAATTAACTTTCATTTTATCTCCCCAAAAGTAATTCTCATCTGTATCCTGATATTTCAGGGAAGGGTTAAGTAAAGCATACTTGTGAGTGAGAGGGATACAGGTATAACAGTGAAGCTGCAAGGAGCAGAGGTAGTAAAGGTAGATTAGTTTAAGTACCTGGGGTCAACCATCCAAAGCAATAGACAGTGCACAAGTGAGGTGAAGTAGAGAGTGCACGCAGGGTGGAGTGGTGATTTGTGACAGAAGGATATCAGCTAGAGTGCAAGGGAAGGTTTACAAAATGGTAGTGAGACCTGGTACGATGCATGGTTTGGAGACGGTATCACTAACAAAAAGGCATGAGGCCGAGCTGGAGGTGGCAGAGTTGAAGATGTTAAGATTTTCACTGGGAGTGAGCAGGAGGGACAAGATTAGAAATAAGTACATCAGAGGGACGGCTTGAGTTGAGTGATTTGGAGACAAAGTGTGCAGATGAGGGATAGTGGATTTACTTTACAAAGGATGCTGAAGGACATGAAGAAGACTGGTGTGTGAGAGAAGGATGCTAGGGATAGGTTAAGATAAGAGTCAGGTAATACACTGTGACAAACCCTAAAGGGAGCAGAGTAAAGAAGAAGAAGTTTGTATTTTATAAATGGATTTGATGAAAGAGTTATAGATGCCACATAAGTCACTTTGTAGACATTTGAACATTTTCTTCAACATGGAAAATGTAGTTTTGTTTTCTGATATACATACAGATTTATGGTGGCGACATGCTGAGATGTTTCCAGAGATTGGGTATCAGATGTGTGAGAAATACAATGTCCATTATGATGTTAAGACAAACTATGGAAATAATTCGATAAGAACAGATCATTTGAAGGAACTGAACATGACTCATTGAAATACAGAGATTGAGTAATAAACCATTTGGCGATGAGACTCCCATGAAGCCACATAGCAGAACAGAGTCCAACGATGCCAGGTAGTAGAACAGGACCCCCTGAAATCTAGAGGCTGGTGGTGACAGAGGTGAAGCAGGTGGAGACTTTGGATGAGGATCTCTTTGTGGACAGGATAAGGTGGAGATGGGGAGGATGAATGACAGTCCCAAAGACAGAGTGACAGAAGAGCAGTGAGATTTAAAGATACAGAACAGTGGCTCACAGAAGGCAGGCAAGAGAATGATTGGGCCAGAGTCATGACAATGGAATTAGGTTTGACAGAGTGGGAAAGCAGAACACCCAGGAAAACAGGAAGATGAGTGAATACAGAGCTTCCTTACTGAACATTAGCTTCATTAAAATAGCATGTTCATGCCTTTTCCTGCACATGATGATACCTCTAAAACCACTTTTATTGTGGGTGTTCTGCAGTTTCCCAAATTTTGGCAGAATTCAACTTGGTGTTTCAATGACTTTTTAAGCAGAGGGAGATATCCAGCTTTTATGGTTAACCTCTGTGTTGCTAAGGATCAATCAAAAGCCCAACAAGTGATTTGTTATGGTGAATGCAGTGGGATGATTTTGTTTTTGCCCAGCGAAGCTGATGTTATGAAACTGTTACAAAATCAACACCACTTCTGAAGTTGAAAAGTTTTCTTAGGGGTGGCCGTGTTGATTTACCATGAGTGCACGATTATTGTGGGAAGGAGCAGCAGAGCACTTATTCGCAAACAGAAAGAAGAGGCATAGGCAGCACAAAAAAATAAAATAAATCAAGGGCTATCAGAACGCAGTTTCAAGTGGCATTAACTTTCATCACTTTCAAATGATAATTAGCAAATTATCCCCATACAAAAATGCATTTCTGTCACCACATCTGCACTCATCCTTATCAATCATGCAGATGCAGCCTTTTAGAGCCGTGGTTGATGCTTCAGTGTCAAGGATGTTTCCATGGATACGCTGAAATCCAATCTCAGCTTTTGCTATTGCCGGTCAGAAACCCAAACATGTAGGGAGTGGTGGTGGTGGTGGGGCTTCAGGACCAGCATTACGATGAAGAAAATGCACCATCCTATCAAAGGTGCAGCCATAATGTGTCTTTTTATTCAGGCAATTTCAGTTTTCCCATTTACCAATCTAGTAGGTCAGACAGCCATCTAGGTGTCATGCACATTTCATTTAGAGAAGAAGATTTTCTCTTGCATAATGTATAATGAAATCTGAACTTATTGCCAGCAGAGAGATATTGCTGTGAGAGATGTGGCATCTTTTTTCATCTTGGGGCTCAGCTTGCATTTCTCTTCCAAGATTAAAGAACAACTGCTCAATATCACAGCTATTAGGGTGTGATGTTTGATGGCGGGGGGGCATTGTGGTGTGCACATTTGTACATATGTGTTTGTTTTTTGGGTGTTGTTGTGTCTATGTGCTCACAGTGTATGTGACTGTGTGCCTGCTGTGTGTTAGACCTGCAGGTTTTTACAGACAAAATGCTCTCTTTTCAACTCCCTCCCCCTTATTTTTTGTTGTCACAGTGGCCACAGTGTATTTTAGGCCTGCTGATCATCTACTGCACACAGTCAAACTGCTGCCTCCATGTCACTATGGAGACACTGGTTGCTATACATCAGCCAATCAGTGCAGAGTAGGGGATGTCAAAAAGTTGCCAGGTTTTTGTTTGTCACTTGGGGAATTAATCCGTCTTTTTGTATTTTCTCATTCCTCTCTCTTATTGTTTGTTTTTCTTGTATTATTGTGGTGTATGAAAGGAGAAAGGCAGAATGGAAAAGCAAATCCCCCTAAAATATTCTCAGTCCTGTAAAAAAACAAATAAAAAAATTAAGCAAAAAAGTTGTTTTGCTGATGGATGGGAGTCTAAGGAAAGGCCAGACATTAGGCCTTTATAAGACAAAGGTCCATGAGTTTTCCCTAAATATCAAAAACCACGGATCAGTCCTTGGAAGACCAGTTGTGTGTCTGTAATTTGTGCTGTATCTCAAAGAAAAGTGATGTGAGCAGATGCACGTTAGCACAGTTGAGGTGATCTACAGCTAAAAATCACTCCTCAAATGCCCCAGGAGGTGATCTGAGTCAGGGACATGAATTCAGGGTGTGCAACCTAAAGAATGTCAAAAAATAATAAATAAAATAAAATCAAGACATGTGCCCCCAGCCAGCAATTGTTTATAAAATGAAAACTTGCTGCGTGGCTTCTGAGTGTCCAGTGAACCCAGCGCTTGTGATAATGATTAATGTGAAGATCAGTTTGATTTGATGCAAAAAGTTAATACTTTGCAAAGTAGCACAAAGCAATGGTCTTGAAGGGGAGAGCAGCTAGATTTTTTATGGTTTTGAGCTCACCCCAAGTAAATAAATAATAATTGACTTTGGACAGTTAGTTCAGTTAGAGGTCAGATTGAGCTGAAACTTTTATGGAAACATGACCTTCTGTTTTGACTTGTCTTGGTTTCATACGGTTTGTTTACTCAAGGAGATCAAACTACACAAAAGACATCCTGGCATGAGATAAAAGGCGTATGGTGCTTGAACAATCTTTCACCTGAGCTGAATTTTTATGTTTACCACTGTGGATAACTTTTTGATTAACAGCATCAATTCTTCAAGGTATTGTCAGTCTTCTGTGGATTGATTCTGTCTCACTGTCTTGTCTGTTCATGTGATTCCAGATTGACTCCATGATTTGAGATCAGGGGCTCAAGATATTGCAGGACTCCTTAATCTCTTTGTGGTTGTTGATAATTCTTTGCAAGTCTGAATGAATGTTTAGGATCATAGTATCATGAAATTAGGTGTGGCTGCGGACCCACTTGGAAGTCAGGTTAAATAAACAAAAGTGAATCTTTATTGAGGCTGAGGCAGGAAATCCATATGACTGGAGAAGTTCAGTAATCCAAAACATAGAGGTGGAGGAAACATACGGGGAAACAAAATGTACGACGTGATAAGGAACTGAGGTAATAAGGGAGAGAGAACACAGCTGGGGGACAAGCAAGACACAGGTGACCAGAATCAAACTAGCAAAACAGGGGAAAACAAAACTAAACACAACCCACAGAGACAAGAGAACAGCAAAATAAAACAGGAAGTAACTAAACAAGGGAAAATATAATATTAATAATCATATAATACTTAGCAATAAAATACAGGGAACACAGAAGGGCAGGGAAACTAAAACTCAGGGGAATGAACTTAAACGATGAATATAAATACCAACTATAAATACCACATATGAAAGAAAACACAACCTAAGAAAAAGCACAATATCCCACACTGGGGACGTCATTCCATGACTGATAATGTTCAGTTGTGTTTTTCTATTCAAGTATGCTTTTGCTGCATTGGCAGTGTGTTTGAGATCATTTATTTGTAACATAACAACTTTTATGGTCACATACACACACATGCAGTGAAATTCAGTCTCTGCATTTAACCCGTCTAACCTTTGTTTACCAGATAATATTTCAAACCTGATGGAACTTTTTTGCATCCTTAATTGCCTCAGCATTTTCTCCCTGTTTGCATCCTTAATTGCCTCAGCATTTTCTCCCTGTAGGATTCATGTATGAATTATACCAGATTTATGTTTGATTTTATTGCCCCGAATTTACAGTAACTGATTTAACAGTCTTGCTGTAATTGTTTACACAAGCATATTTTATTTCTATTACATCACAGATTTTTTTCTTCTCTCACACACTTTAGATAATATAATTGTTTTTCCTAATGGCAACTTTCTTGTAGCAATGCTTTCGAAACTAGCTGTGCTGCACCAGATCTCACTCTAATGGTAGGAAAGCATTGCCAAAACACTAATAAGGCTTCTTTCTTTTGCCTGACCATTAAAGAAGACTATGGTTGCTTTTTAACTCAGTAACGAACACAGACAAAACAGCATTAGCAGCTGAAAGGAAAATGAAAGAATAGAGGAGGAAGGGGAGTGGGTGGGGTTCAGAGAGAATGAGAACGGTGAGTTAATGATCTTTCATATGGAGGCTAATGAGTTCATTCGAGGTGCTCTAAGTTGCTGTCTAGACTGTGATGAAAGTTAGACACATGTGCACACACACACACAGCCTTCACCTCTCCTCTTCCTTCTCACCTATGGAGTGGGAACAAAGATTCGCCGTGAATTGATGAGTTTCTTCCCACAGTATTATGGATGTTAACAGTCTGCCTCTAGCTGTTCCACTCAGGCACCAACAACTTCAGCCTCTTGTTAACAGAATTTTGGAAAGCTTTAAATTTTGAAACTGAGGTGCGATGAGAAACTTTTTATTATACTGTTGATATAAATTCACTGATAGTGGCAATGAAAAAAAACTATTGTTCTCCACTTTCACTGTCTCTTTGTATCTTTGCTCTGTGACTCAGCTCGGGTTGTTGTGCATTTCACCTGAATAGTAGTTGCATCATCTTGGGTTAATTTTCACTATTAATGGATTTACAATGAGACAGTCTGAGAATAATATATTCTTAAGCCTTGCAAATTAAAAATACAAAAAACAAAACCTTTAGTTGTCGCATTAGCCTGTATCAAGGTATTGGTGCTGGTGGTGTGCACTGAATCCATCTCCTCATTGTAAACCTTTGTGGTCTTTGATACCCGGGTTCACTCACCTGCATCAGCCTGAAATGCAGCAACTTAATAATGTAGAGGCCCTGCTCCCAGGAGGAACACCACTGATTGAATGGAAATCAGCCCCTCATCCACTGTGCACCATATACACATACATATAGACAGCCACATATGCGTGTCATATTTGGAAACACATGCAGGGATTTATCATAAGGAAGCTTACACCACAGACTGTTTATAAAAGGATATACACAGCCAAAGTGATGTCACCTGTTGCTTTGTGAAATTATTTTTTGAAGCCTCGAGCTAAGGATTTTTGCCATCGCTAGCTTAGTTTCCCTGAGTGAGCAGTGTCTCACTGTACGCACCACCCCAAATGATACTCTTCTTTTTCATCTATTTTACTCAATGTTTGAGACCCTAATTGACAATCATCTTGTGTTCGCTAAGACTACAAAGCAGCGATTGGGGCCATAAAATTCATCAGAAAAATGTTTCCTTTAGAAAATTATCCCTCTGCTCACATAAATTTCCCTGTGCAATCAGCATTTCCACACTGACTTTGCCCAGTGACTGGGCTATCACACACTTCTGTTATACTTTGTTTTCATATTTTTAAAATCTGTTTCCATACATCCTTACCATCCTTCAATATTTTCACCAATATCATTTTCCCATCTATCCATCTTCCACTTGTCCAGTTCAGCGTTGAGTGGACAGCTTAAGGAATATTTCAAAACTCAGACTGCTGGCGTATGAGGCTGAACTTGAGATGATTATTGGTGTTTTTAATCTTTTTTGTTTGGATCATCATCATGGTCTTTTTAGTTGTTTTAACAAATCAGCTTTGGATCGCCTTCAGACTGTGATGAGTGCTGTGGCAAGACTTTTAACTGGCACCAACAGAAGATCACAGATGACTCCAGATTCGGCTTCTTTTCATTGGGTAGCAGTAAAGTTTAGAATTCATTTTAAAAGTTTAATTTTAACTTTTAGGACCCTACATGGTCAGGCTCCCTAGTATATCTCTGACCTGCTGAAACCTCATTCTTCTGCCCAGGCTCTTAGGTCATCAGGTCAAAGATTGCTGCTGGTCCCACGCACTCGGTTCAAACCTCCTGGGGATTAGACTTTTCAGGCAGTGGCACCAAGGATGTGGGACTGTGTTCTGCTGTCTTTACACTGTATAGACTCCACTGACTCTTTTAAAGACATTTTGATACAGGCCAGCTTTTAATGAACTTTTTTTTATGTTGTCCTCTATATGGTTGTACATTATTATGACATGTTATACATTTATTTCTTTTGGGGTTTTTTTGTTTTGTTTTGTTTCGTGAAGCACTTTGTGATTTTTATCTGTCAAAAGTTGTATATAAAATTTTTTTACTTACTTACAATCCAGCTGCCATAGGGCAAGAGCTCGGGTCACCCGTCTATCACAGGGTTAACACAGGGAGAGAGACAACCATTCGTGATTCCTACAGTAGATATAGAATCACCAGTTAACCCAACCCCATGCCTGCCTTTGGACTGTGGGAGGAAGCCTGAGTACCCGGAGAGAGCCCATGTAAGCACAGGGACAATTCAGACTCCACACAGAAAGACACCAGCTGGCCAGTAAATTTGAAGCCAAGATCTTCTTGCTGTGAAGCCACAATAAAAACCACCACCCTGGCATGCCACCCTAATATTATATATGATTTTTTTTTTAAATAGAATGTCAGCTTGACCTTTATAATTGTTGTGCTAACAGTGGATAATTGTTGGGCAGACCAAAGAAATCCAACAGATGTCTTTATTAATATTCATTTAGATGGCATTTTTCATCTTTATCGGACCGTATTTGTGATTTCATGTTATTATTTTCTATTTTGAACAGTGTAAGCAATGTTGAGGTTAGTACACAGCTCAATAAGTGTTTGACGTGGATATGTCAGCATAAGGTCATGGTGTACAGAGAAATGAAGCTGATCTACAACAGCTGTATCTGATAATGTTTGTAGATGTTTGGACATCCTTAACAATACACAGATTACAATATTCATGCAACAAACATTTAAATATGATATAAAATAATCATCGCAATGGATGGTGGTTTTAATTAAGTACCAATACAACAATACTCTGTGTGTTGCACTGGTTGCCTATAATTAAAATGGACATTGAACTGGTGTGCTTCATTTCTGTTGCATCATATTTGGTTGAGCTTTCTTTTAAGCTGTTTTTAGCATCAAGGCTTACATACTAATTGTGATAATTATAGGATGGTTGTTAATGTAGCATTGCATGGGTGACTTCTTTTGACAAAAGTTACGAATTTAGTGCAGTGGTTCTAGGAGGCAACACCTGGAGTTGAAAAAGCCAGTGCAGAAACAGTAGAAACTGGCTCTAAAGGAAAGGCAACCCCATCAGACTGCCATGTTAAAATATCCATTTTATATAATTTCATATCCAATATCCATTAAAACTGTATTTACAGCCTTGTATATATATAACTCTCTCTCTCTCTCTCTCTCTCTCTCTCTCTCTATATATATATATATATATATATATATATATATATATATATATATATATATATAAATATATATA
The DNA here is from genome assembly GCA_024447675.2 of Pterophyllum scalare. Taxonomy (NCBI): domain Eukaryota; kingdom Metazoa; phylum Chordata; class Actinopteri; order Cichliformes; family Cichlidae; genus Pterophyllum; species Pterophyllum scalare. Next base: position 77,806 of record JAMQGT020008157.1, read on the forward strand.
TACTGCTTCCTTGCTTCCATGGATAGTTCCCCTGTCAACTATGAGACCCCATCCACATGCACACTGGTATTTTTTTTTTTAGCTTTTTCTATGCATTTAGGCCTCAGTGCTCTACCACATGTAAATAGTGTAGTAGAGCACTGAAAACTGAGCTTGTGAGAAACTCCCTCCAGGGTGCAGATTTCTGTACTTACATGTGGAGAGGAAAATGGAGATTTTGTCTTGAAGTGACACAGGTGGCGCGCCTCTCATCTTTTGATTGGCCAACATTTCTGAATGTTTAGGGTTACATCGTCACCTGTTGCTTTGACATGCCCTACCCAGCTGAGATCGTTAACATATGTGGACTGAGATATTTTTCAAAACAAACACCGAAAAGTCCTTGTTTTAAAGGAACACCTGTGTATGTGTGGATATAGATTCACATCCACACATGGGGTGGGGGTGATCTTTTTCTGTATCTGATCCACCTGGATAATTCGGTTAGGGATGTAGCTGAGTTGACTGACAAGTCTCCCTACACAGGCATCTCGAGCAAATAAGGTGCCTGCTAGGCCTCATTCCTTGTTTTAAGTGATTAAAATGGACCCTTTACTCTGTGTGTGCTCTTGGAGCCTTTTGGAGATTGTGGCTTGCTGTGTAGTAGAAATAATCCAAGACATTTGTGCTTCCGTTTTGATGAGTGAGTTTTAATTAGCTGACACGTTGCACTCCTGCTGTTTATGAACACAGCTTGCTTATCAAACTAACTAGCATTAGCTGATAAATTTGCACTCCACCCATTCACATAAAGTAACTTCTGGCTCCAGAAAAAAAAAGCATGACAGTGGCCAAAATGCTAATGTTGAATCTTCAAAATGCATGAATGAAGTCCAAAAGTCACTGTGGATACATGCCTCTTTTGTAATGGCCATGAGTGGTTCCTAGTCCAAAAGTCAGACCCCTGCAAATGCTTTAAATAACAGTATATTTAAATCAATATAGTGAGTTTTTGGATGATTAAAGGGATATGGGGGAAAAGCACTTCATAAATCAGTACTCATTATTTAGTTTTCTTCCTTGAATCCTGCATCTTTTGAGGAATAGTGGATAATTTTAAACTTATGGGTCTGTTATGTTAATGAAACCATCTGGTTGGACTGCTAATAGCTAAACACGGATAAATCTAAAGTGAAATCAGCATTTGTATTTGACATGTGAAATAGAGAAATAAAGTGGAATAAAATGGGAAAACTCAAGTAAATCACAGTCGCCTAAAACTCTGTATAAGAACAGTACTCATGTAAAGGTGCATAATTGCTCTCCACCAGTGCTGAAGGGCATCTGCCTCATGTACTTAATCAAGTTTGTTATTGTTCAGTTTGGTTGTGCTGCGAAAATGTCGTAACTCTTGGAACAGAAAGCAATTTCATTGACACAGTTAAAAATAACTTTCCTCTAACCGCTGACATTTTAATTGACAAAAACTGATTTTCTTTCAAGGTTAGAGAATTGAAAATGAACTAAAAGTAAAAACTAGAGCAGGTTAATGAACAGAAGCTGAATGGGAGCCTTAAAAATACCCACCTTGAATAGTCAGGCAGACAGAAGGAAAATCAGACATGTTAAATAACTATGACGCACAGGCCTGATGCAAATTAAGATTAAGTGAAAAATAAATCAGAAGAGGACTGATCATGGGTGGGTGGACAGCCTAACAGCATAAAGCAACTTGATAGTGAGACAGCATTAATCCCATTCATATTTTATTTATTGGACATCATACACTTAACAGCTGCTGTCAGCCATGAAACAGCTATGCATGTTATGAAGGAAATGTCCTTTAGCCATGGTTGCCATGCCCCCCTTGGCGGAACCGGAGGAGGCTGTAGGATGGCTAATAAACATGAGGGGAGAGTGCCAAGCTTAATCACTGTCAGCTGCAGTACCACACACATCTGATCAGCTAAAGGCAGGCTGAGGCTGCTGGGTTGACTGTAAGAGGTGTATGGTGAACATGTGTGTGAAGGGAAAAGTGAAGCCAACTGAAGTGCTACAAACTAGTTCGCTCCTGTCCACATGAGGCTGGTTTAAAAGTGAATCAATCCCAGGAGAACAATTTTAGAGCAGAAATAAAAAAAAACAAAAAACAAACTTTAAAACCTGGGCGGGGGTGGGGGTGGGGGGTGATGACCTCCTTGGCTAATTTTTCTCTTTACAGTTCACCCATTTAAACTTTACCTCACCTAATCTGATTCATTAAATCAGAGCTCTCAACTGTGTTATTGGTGCTTTTTGGATGATTTTTTAATGCAACTCAGCCACAAAAGCCAGTGCACAAGGGTGGTGTGGGTGGAGATGAGTGTCGGGGTGGCAAAAAGAATAGCAGAAAAAGTGAAAGGGAAGGTTTGCAAGATAGTAGCCTTAAACTGGAACTTTAAGAATAAAAGTTATAACTGTCTTTAAAACATTACTTTACTAAAATGCACTATTGTAATCCATCAGACTACAATCATGTCCTAATGATAGAGCTGTGATGTTGATGAGTCTGTTAACTTACAAAGTTAGCATTTTCCCAGTTTTCTTTCCTGGCTCTTTTCCAGTCTACCTGACCAACTACTGTACAGTACTTTTCATCTCATGCACACTCACTGCTTTGTCTGCAGCAGCTTTCAGTCTGCATTGTGTGTCTAACTTCTTTATATTTTTCTAATATTATAGTTTTATAAGCTTGTAAAATCAGTTGCTGTACTGTTAACACACTTACCAATAATTGTGAAAAGTCAGATGGTGCCAATGCCACTCCTTTGATGCGACACAGGGGAAACCCTGGGTTCACTTAGCGAGTTGATAACCAGCTTTGTATAACCTGCTGATGTTAGGGTAGGCGAATCCAGTTAACAGAAAGATACCCTATATATGCTGAACTGGCATCATGGGACGGGGGCCTACTTCCTCATTTTGATCAAACTACAATGATAACGATACATGTATAACAATGCTATACATTTGAATGTACTAATAGCCCATTCAGTAGGTCTTTTATTTGTATGTTGCTTACCTCTAATTAGCAGGCGCTTGTATGAAGTGTTGATAGTGTATTTATTAGTCAAACTATTCTTAGGTGATAATTCTTGTTTAAATACGGTTGGTTCTGGCTCAAAAAAAAGACTTCTTAAAACATAAAGGAAGTCACTTTGTCTGCATCCATCTTTTATAAATTGTCAGTGTCTCACTCTCTCCATAAGTCACTGGCACCAAAACAAGCACAAGACTGATGCTTCATAAAGAAAGTTCAACGGGTACCTTATTCTTCTTTATGTGCACAGAAACCGGCAGCAGTGACATCCTATCGATGGAACCCAGAAGGCGCCTAACCACTGCAGCCAATTCTTCAGCCTGCATAAGAGCCTGATCTCCGCTTTGAGTGGTCAGTAAGACTAGAAAAGCACCATAAAAATGCCAATCCATTTCTGTCTTCATTTTTCATCTCATAGTAACCATGGTGATTATGAAACACATACCAAAGAGCAAGCATATACTATAAATGAAAAAAAAAAAGAAGAGGAAATTTAAGATTGAGAAACTTTGGCTGTACTTATGTGATTCCTCCCACGGTATGCATGAGTGAGTCACAGATGCAGATGAGAGCTTTTACCGAGCAAGTGAGAAAAACGGTTATTCTGCGTCATTCAAAGATACGATTGTCGGCACAGAGCTGCACACGTCAACTAAATGTGTCCGGTAAATGTAGTATATGTGCTTTTTCTTTTTAGTTTTTGGAGATATTTGGATATGACCATGTTTATTGTTCAACACAGCCTGAAATTTCTCAGGCAAGCTTACTTCTTCAAGAATAGTTCTTCAGGCGTCTTGAAGAGCATTCAAAGCTCTTCTTTGGATGTTGGCTGCCTTTTGTTCTGTTCTCCGTCACGATGATCCCACACTGTAGTGTAGTAGTGTTCAGTAGTGTTGAGGTCTGGGCTCTGGTGAGGCCAATTCATGACTGATAGTGTTCCATTGTGTGCTTTTCTGATCCAGATATGCTTTTACTGCATTGGCAGTGTGTTTGGGATTATTGTCATGCTGAAAAATGAAGCTGTTGCCAACCAAATGCTTTCCAGATGATATTGCATGGTGGATCAAAATGTGACTGCACTTTTCTGCATTCATAATTCCATCAATTTTGACAAGATCTCCAACACCACTGGCTGAAATGCAGCCTCACACCATGACAGAGCCTCCACTGTGGTTTACGGATTCTCTGTAGACACTCACTGTTGGACCTCTCTCCTGACCTCCACTGTACATATTGACCATGATTTGAGACAAGAGTTTTCAGTTTACAGTCATCACTCTGTCAGACCTGTTACCACTGATTTTTTCTTTCCTTAAGAATGGCTTTTGACAGCCACCCTTCCACTGAGACCATTTCTCATTAAGGCTTCAGTGAACAGTAGATGGAGCAACTGCATCTCTCAGATCCCGTGTCAGGTCTTTGCTGCAGGTTTTTGAAGGACATGACTTTCAGATGCTGGTCTGCCAGTTCATCTTTTGTTCTCCACTTGTCCAGTTTCTTCTGATTTTTTTGTTTTTGTTTGTTTGTTTAAGGACACACTGTGCACCATGCCGAATATTGCCAAATAAACTCACATTGTTGGTGCACAAACATCATTTGATGCTTGTCAAACTGTGTTATCTTTGGCATTTCTTGTAGATTCAACTAAAGAAATGGGAACAAGTGATGTGCTTTTGCAACAGGCTGCTAGTAACAAAATGCCTTAAGATACGATTTAAATCTAGCTGTTTGCTCACACAACACTGGTTCATCCCTTGAGTTAGGTGTCTTTTTTAATGCTTGAATGATTCATAGGTTAATGTTAAGTGGTTAAACAACCCTTTAAAAAAACTCTGAAAGACCATCAAAAAGCCTGGAGATACATTGCTCAAAATGACAAGAAATTCTGGCTCCTTCGAAGCAAAACATAAAGTAGTGAGAGGTGGATTGGGACCTCTGCACAGTATTGTCATAAACAGAACAATGAGACACGACAGCATTGTTTTATACTTTAATATAAAACACTAATCTAAGCATTTAATAACTGAAATGTAAAGATTAAAATATACAATATATCAAAGCCACGGTTTAAAATTCAACTAACTCAGTCACAGCAGAGAATGACTTTTCCATTTGCCACATTACATTTTGTATTCCCCTGACAGCAGGTGCTTTAATCAGACAGTTTAGTACATTCACACACTCATACCTGTTAACAGGGATACAAAAACACTGTTTTCTATAACTTGTCAGTAAAAGACAATATTTATAGAATGAACATTGGTACAGATGTTCTGTGAAAGTGTGTGAATTTTAAAAGTTGTCATTCCCTAAACAGACTGGGAAATTCTGAGGATTCTTTTGTATGTGGGAGCCAAACAAGAGGAGTGGGCATTTGGAGAGGTGTGCATAAAGAAACAGCTAAAATGGTTTGTTTTATGCTGCATTCCTTTTACCTCAGAAGTTGGATGTCAGAGCTGGGAGCAGTAATACAAAAGCAATGCTTGTTCACAGATAGAGAAAAACTCGGTGACCTGTTTAATTAGTGAGTCACAAGTATACAGTGGTAATACCGAGTACAAGTTCTAGTACTGTTATGTGCATTGGTGCCATTTTGCATGGTTGGCTTCTCCACCTTTCTAATTTGGAAGTCTGACGTGAAGCATATCCGAGTTGAAAATTCCACTTTGAAACTCTGGATTTCCAATGTTCTACTTCAACTGCAGCATTTGACCAAGTGGCAACCTCCAGAGGTCAAAAATGAAGCCAATACAGAAGTGACAAAGACTGCAGGTCCTCGAATGGCCACGTGAGGCTTGCTCTAAAAGTTAAACCCCATAGGGTTAGGGTTAACCCTAACCCTAACCCATGTCAAAATGCCTGACTTTACAGCATCAAAACAGCTGTCTACATATAGCTTTGGCCTCTGAGGTCAGTGTTTGCCTTTATTACAATTGTACAGGGTAAACATTTGTATGACCCACTTGTCTAAACTTTATTAATGTTAAAAAGTTTTCACTAACAGGTCAAAGTTGGCAAAAGTGAAAAGCAAACAGAATCCAAAAGTGGCTAAAAAAATCTAAGGAAGGTAAACAGACACTGAGTGAAACTCACACTGAGGACTGAGGAGGATTAGACACAGCTGGGAGGAAAGGAGACACAGGTGCACACAATCACAGTCCCGAGGGAACAAGTAAAACTCAATACAATACACCTACTATCTAGCAAAGTAAAACAGGAAGCAACAATAACTAAAAAAAGGAAAGTCAGAAACGTTAAAATTAGCATACAGAAGAGACAAGGAAAATGCAGAGGGAAAAACTGAGGGAACTAATAAACTAAAGAGTAAACGGTAACTGGAACTAGAACTAAACACTGAAAATGCTCGGGGAAAAAACTAAAATGTAAATAATAGACAAACTATATGAAACAGAAACAATTTAAAAACAGAAATTCAGTTAAAAAACTCAAAACTCTGGGTTAAAGACCCAGGACCATTTCTGGCTCCAAAACAAACAAACAAATGAACAAACAAAATATAAAATCAAATGGGGCTTTTCTATATGGACTATGATGTAGACAGAGGATGAGATATGAGGGCTGCTTTAAGCTTTTAATCAAGCAAAGCTAGGGGAGTAGAGACCAGGAGAAATAGAGTTGGAAAGTAGCATAAAAAAGGTAAAAAAAAATTAAAAAAAATTTTAAAAGCTTATTTAAGCATATTTTAGCTTTAAAAAGCTAAAATATGTATAAATAGTTGAAGAGCTAAAAGTTGAAACAGGTAAGTTAGAGTAGCTTACATTAGATACAGCTGTTAATTGAACCTGTAGTGGCTAAAAGTAGTAAATGAATGGTTAATTGATCTAAATGTTATATACTTAACAGTTAAGATATTGATCTAAACCCAGCCATAAGGAGGCCCCAAATACCGCTCCAAGCCCAGAAAGAGGGAGCTGAAGTGTGTCAGACAGGATCACGGATGAGAGCAATGGGAAGTGCAGGCGGAGAATTAGTACGGAGGAAGCGAGGGCAGCTATGAATAGGGTGAAGAGTAGAAAGGTGGTTGGTCCAGATGACATACCTGTGGAGGTATGGAGATGTCTAGGTGAGAAGGCTGTGGACTTTTTAACCAGATTATTTACTCAATCTTGGAGAGTGAGAGGATGCCTGAGGAATGGAGAAGAGGTGTACTTTAACTGATTTTCAAGAACAAAGGTGATGTGCAGAGCTGCAGTCACTACAGTGAGCAGCAGTGTGGCTTCATTCTAAGAGCACTACAGATGCAATGTTTGCTTTGTGAGTGTTGCTGGAGAAGTATGGAGAAGGTCAGAAGGAGTTGCACGGTGTCTTTGTCAGTCTAGAGGAACTGTGGTACTGCACGAGGAAGTCAGGAATGGCAGAGAAGTATGTGAGGCTGGTGCAGGACATGTATGACAGCGAGACGGTGGTGAGATGTGCGGTAAGAGTGACAAATGGGTTCATGGTGGGGGTGGGATTAAAGGAGTTAGGTCAGTCTCAATGGATTATGTTTGCACACCTCTCTGGTGCACAGCAGGGGCTCTGTGGGGTGCCAAGTGGCTCTCATGTGCCTGGGAAGTCTACCTCTGGCAGGGCAGGCTGCCCACTCCCTTGGGTTCTCAACCTCTGGCAGTGGGTACTCCATCTAGAGCATCTACGTATGACATTTCCACTAATACCTACTCAGTGCAACTCAACACGTTTTGGTTTTGCTTAGATATGTTTGACATATAATGACAGTAAATTGATTCTGATTCTAAAAGTCCATTGAACAAAGAAACACGGGGTCACTGACCCAGGACCATGACACAACACTGCAGTTTAACAATCCAGCGCTGACTGAAGTTTTTCCTTCTTCGTAAACAGTGCACAGCAAATCAGCCGATTACCAACAGGTGAGTAGAACTGAAGGGCAGGAGGAGAGGTAGGACCCACCCCTGAAACACAAAGTGTGGTTAAGACACACACAAACAAGACAGAGGGAGAAGAGAGAGACATAGAATGAGTGAGCACAGCACAGGAGGACTGGGAGGACGATGACACTGAGAGTGACCAGGATGGACAGGATTAGAAATGAGTGTACCAGAGGGACAACTCGGGTCGAGCAGTTTGGAGACGAAGTTAGCGAGGCAGAGGAGGGATACTGGATATTTCAGACAAGGGATGTTGAAGATGGAGCTGCCATCTATTTATCTATTAAAAGTAATAGATAAAGGGTGAAAACTTAAGCTAGAAGTAGTGGGTA